>VWPU01003246.1:0-75457 GCA_013398955.1 Callaeas wilsoni
CCCGCGGCCGCCGCCCGCCCCGCACCGCCCCCTCCCCACAGCAGGGTGCTCGCCGCGGCCCCGGGTCGCCCGCGAGTCGCGTCACGCCTCGCCGTCCTGCCCCCAGCCCGGCGCCGTGCGGGAGCCCCCGCCCGCACCTGCCGGCGACACCCCTGGCACAGCCTCCCGCGGCGGGGGCCGAGCTGCGCGCCCCTCGCGGTTCCCAGCCCACGCGGGGCTCACTGCGGAGTTACCCTGCCTTTGCCTGTCGCTTGCGGGGGACCTGGGAGGCTGCTGGAGCCCCTGGCTCAGGTGCGCCGTCCAGCAGGTATCACACGGATTAAATTCTCTACACGCACCACAAAACCAAGAAGATGGAGCTGTCCGGGTGGAGGCAGTGTGACCTCTCCGTTTATTAAAAAAAAGAGAATCCACGAGGGACAGTGTCCGTGTGAACACACCTGTTGCAGGGAAAGCTTCGTTTGGGCACTGGGGTCAAGTCACAGCAAGACCCCAAGTCCTAAGTGGCAGGCAGCATTAGTCTGGTGCTTGCAAGGATGCGTGTTTGATATGCAAATACATGGAGCTGCTATTCAACATTTTCCAGGCGAGGTTTTAATTAGGCAAAGCTTTGCATGTATATGAGTTTATATCAATAGCCCGATTTAATAAAGGCACATGTGCATCCAATTCCTTTCTTGGCAGTAGACCTCTTCAATATGGCAATGCAAAATTGTAATTCTTTAAAACGCATGCTTGTAAACTTTCATTGCATTCATGCAAATTATTTAAGGAACACAGATTCAATAGGAGACAGGGAAGAATGAATCTGACAGAAGCCTTTGCTTGTCAGAAGGTTCTCAGGTACATCTAACAGATCTTACTTTTTCATATCTGTGAAGAACAGATTCCAAGATCAGTCTACTGATACAACTTCTGCTTAATTGTGCCATGAGGACAGATATATCTTATCTAGAATTTAAACTCTCATAAATAAAAGTGGACTGGAGAACACTGAGTATTTTTAGCTTATATTTTTTCCTACACTCCCTGTTCCATTTTTTTTTCTTCACCATAAAAACCTGGGGAATAGTGGAAATGGGTATAATGGGCCTTAAGACCCAAATCAATATTTCTGATTGTGAAGATACTTCCCAAGATGTAATTTTGGCACCAAATCTTATCTGCAGAATTGAATGCATGACTACCTTTTCCTTTAGCACATGGCCCTGTCTACATCTGCTGCAATACCACACTTGAAAATTGATTCCCACTTCAGTGCTTGAACTGAGACAGAAGAATGGAGATGCAAGTGGAAAATCAATGTAGATTTCCAAACCCAAAATGAGTGAAAGCTTCCCAAGCTCCTGACAAGTGCTTTTCTCTGATTCAGGATATGTCCCTTCTTAAAATATCGAAGCAGTTGTCCCTTCCTGAAATAGCAACCAGG
Organism: Callaeas wilsoni; assembly: GCA_013398955.1. NCBI lineage: Eukaryota > Metazoa > Chordata > Aves > Passeriformes > Callaeidae > Callaeas > Callaeas wilsoni. The sequence continues at coordinate 1,430 of VWPU01003246.1, forward strand.
CACAGACAACTCACTGCAGGCATGCTTTTCAAAAATAGTTAAACCCCCCCTTTCCCTGGTGTTTCAGGGAATTTCTCTACACAATCTGATGCATGCGAGATACAAATCTCATAGTTTGTATTTACTATTTTATATGAATTTATGCCAGGGCTTCTCTTTATAAATGTCTTTGCTTGTACTTTACTTACAGAACAAGTCCAAACAACCTAGTTTGGAACATAATAAAATAGTATCATTATATACAGCCAATTTTATTTCCGTTAATAGAATTATATGTGAGATATTGACTCTCGTATCCTGCAGAAATGGGAAACAAAGCAGGAATTTCTTAAGACAGGAATGAGTGCTAGGTTTTATGTTCAATAAATATAAATTTTAAATTAAATACTGTAGACACAAAGCAGCATTAATACAGAGTCATTCATTTATACTGTAGCTTCCAGATAAATTTACCATGATTACCTCAGGTATGTCTGCAGCTTTACTGACAGCAGAAAAATACAAGAAATACATAAAACCAAGCCACAAGTACTTCATCTTTATCTTCTGAAGATTTATTCAAATAATCTAAATCAAATCACATAACAACTTAAAATAACTGCATTGCTAGGGTGGTTTTGCATTTAGTATTTAAAAAAAAAATTCTTAAGTTTAAGAGAATGAAAACAGTATTTCTTAAAGTTTTGTCAAAAAGTAAGAATGGTGTAGCATATAGAATGCTATAGTCAGGATGGTTTTGTCTGAAGATTTGCTGTTCATCGGAGGCAAAGAAATATCAGTTCATCTTTCTGAGTAAGAAGTGTTTCCTTTCCAACTTGAAGATCCAACTCAGTACATGATATAATAATTTTCTCTTCCTAAATTACCTGCATGTGGTGAAAATTAGAAAAGAAACATGGAAATGTTTTGGCTGTAGGAATCGTAAATAATTTGTTTCTCCCTTCATTGAACAAAAAAATCTTCTCTATTCTTACTTGCTGAACCTGAGGTATTTTATAGATACCCAGCCTTATTTTACATCAAATAAATGCAACAAGGGGAAGCACACATTGGGGTTCATTATAGGATGGCAAAGGTCTACCAGAAGGGCATATCCACTTTTAATACGTCATTCACACTTCTCACTCTTTATGTGTCAGCTGTAAGCCCTTCTACTCATTTTCAAAACAAATAGTCTCAGCCTGTGTCTCTCCTGATGGGGACTGCTTTTTCATGCTGAAATTCTGGCTTTTTTAAAATCAGCAGAAGTTTTGACACTGAATTAAATCAGGGTCATGATTTCGCTCTCATTTTTTGATCATTTTAGTTAATGATTTCATTGATCTCTGTATCCTGGTTTATACAGACCACTCAGATGAACACTTACCGTTCCTATAAGTCAAGTAGTTAACTATGTCCTATTTTTTTCTCCCTTTTTAACAAATCAAAGTGTTTGATTTGCTCTCTGCCAACAGAGCTAGGAATAGCATACCCTCAGTCTCTTCGTGCCCTGATTTGCAGTATATTGTATGTTAAGAAGGTGTGGAATTGGATTAAAAGCTATAGCACAGTGCTCTGCAGATAAACCCACTGCAGGTGTGCAGTTTAATAGGATTTTAATTTGGTAAGAAGTGAACAAAAAGCAGAAGCCTAGAATGGGATTTTCTAGATGAAAAAAATGCTATTCATGCTGAGAGAAAGCAACTGCAAGCTCCGTGATAAGGAATAAAGATCTGGCCAATGCTCTCTGAGCTGCACTTTTATAGATTATGGCTTGTTCAGAGCATCTCTGTTAGTGCCATAGGTTTCATCGATTCTGAGTTCATACTATGTGTGTTTGGCTCTACAGCATTTCATCTGCCACACTTCCCCCCTAAGCCAGTGTGTACAAATCCACTGTCTTGCTCCCTGCCCTCTACATTTTTTCATATAAAACCAATGTTTTCCTCAGGAGATGCCACTAACTTGGAATGTATTCTGTCTTCAAGTGTATTAACTCTACTTATTAATTCTATGTATTAACTATTTAAACTATATTTAAAAATAAGATTCATAAATGTACTGTGCTGTTCAAAATAAATGGGAAAAAATTGTGTCTCTGCTGAGGAGTCTAATTTATATTCAGCATCAACTAGGAATGGAAGACCAGAAACAGATGGAGAAGGAAGAGGAAGAATGAAGGTAACAGCTAAGAGATCATGAAGGGATCTGCTAAGCCACACATCTTGGTGCTGCTGACATCAGGGTAAGGTTGGGAGATTCTTTTCTGATTTCTGTTACCAGTCCTCCCTCATGTTTTTCCAGGGTTTTGTAGCAAGACTGAGTGGTTAGCACTAATTTCAATGAGCTGAGTGTGGAGGTGCGATGAACAGATTTTTTTTTCCACGGCATAACAGGCTGTAGAGAAGGCATAGAAATGCCTTGTGGAACAAGATTAAAAAGCTACGGAGGTTGGGTGATGCTGGCAGTGGATGGAGTGGAGGATGGGAACTGATGAAAAGCACTGGGTTGCAGAAAGCTGCCAAGCCTGCCTGAGGTGAAGGAATTAAAAGCAAAAATTATGAAATAAACCTGAGCAATATGTCAGGCAGCAGAAATATGGTCCAGGAAACAGCATTGTGGCTGGTGGATGCTGCTATGGCCGCTGAGGGTTTAGATACCCAACAGAATGGTCTGTGGCCAAAGGGGGATTAGTCAGGAGCAGGGACCGATGGTTCCTTGGAAGCATCATGATGATTTTTGGTGGTCAAAAGTCACAGAACAAAAATCCTCATACAATGGGAATCTTGTCAGAGAATCTACAGAGATGACAATAAAAACTAAGCAGTGGATGATAGAGATGCTTTTGGCAACAGTGTTTTTCAGCAACCTGTGGCATCAGTGTTGATATACAAAAGAAAGAATCTGCACTGGTCGAGGTGGGAGCACCACCCATCTGAAGAACATGAGTGAGCAGGAGTGCTCAATCACTCTCTCACAGCTCCTGGAGCCCTTTTGAGCTGCAGGTTCAAGTTTTCAACTCCATCACAAACTGTAATCACTTGAACCACTACATAACAGACACTTACTAGAATCTCTTTTTCATCCCAGTTATCAGCATCTTGCACATGGACTGGTAGAGTCCATCATCTGTTGGGTTCTTTGATCTCTAAACTTCTACACTTTCTCAATTGTTCACTGTGTCCTTCCCCTATCCACACCTTCTCCCAAGTCCTTATACTCCTCATTTCACATTTTACACCCTTCCCCTCTTATTCTGAAAGGGATGATTCCTCGTCCCTCACTCTAATCAGCCTTGCTCTGTTCTTGTGATCAGGTACAAAAAATGCAAAGCTGATAGACATATTTAGAAGAACATCACTTGCCCGGCCCAAACCTGGGTCAAGCCCTTGTCTGATGACCCCTGCAAAAAGCATTGCAATGGGCATAGGCCATACAAAAGGCAGCACAATGAAGAGCACAAGAAATGGGCAGATATTGAATAAAATTTCTAGTGGTTTATTTCCTCGTTTCTGACTGTCAGTGATTTAGAGCTTTCTTGAAAACTGTCAGCACTCAGCACAGTTTATGTTTTGACATAAAGGTGATGTGGCAGGATGAGTCATTATTTTACATTTGAAAAATAACAAAAGCCATCAAACATGCCTATAACATGTATAAATCATTCTTGGTTTGTCCCCTGTGTGCCTGCTTTCTCCCCTCCAAATTTTTTTTGCTGAACTAGTCTTAGCATATCTTATATTTTAAAAAATTAAGAGTCCCCAAAACATCTTTATAGCTAATAAAGATGTTTTTAAAACAGTCAATTTCCGCTCCTGTACTAGTGTATGGAAACTGTAGACTTCTTGGAAATAAAATAACTATAGTAGTGTCACCCCAAAACCGTAATTTTCTCTGAGAGTCTTGGTGCCATTAACATTTGTCTTTCACAGTTTTCTGGAAAACGCAATATTCTCTGAGACACAGGACAAGTGCTCTTACTGCATGGAAGAGAAATATAAAAACAGCTGAATGTCTAATTCATTACTTGCATTAACTAGAGAGGCTTGATCCATGTTCCCATGTGTTCTTGTATTTTAGCCTTGTATTCTAGAAAACTTAGAGTCTATCTTGTTTTCTACCTGTATGTCACACCTTATGCTAGTAAGTTTGGAGCAGTGGACATACTGCAAGAAAATCTGGTAGAGCAGAAAGGATTTCATATTTCTGAAGATATTTCATATCTTTTGATAAAAGTAATAGATAAGTGGAGGGAAGAGAGCCTCTCAGTGCTTCCAGAAGTGAGGAAAGACCACAGTGTGTCCTCTCTTTTTTGATCAATAAATATATGCAGTCTATTTGTCAGCTAGCCCATGGCCCACTCCCAGCCCACCAGAACAGCACTGCTCTTCCTTAGACAACACTCGATCAGAAAGAGCTCCAGAGGTCTGCTGGAAACCCAGGGAAAGAATCAGGAACCTGTGGTGCTGGGGAGGTGGGTGATGTTGAGATTACAATCCCTTGATAGGATCTTGGGGTGGGGGTAGGATGTGGAGGATGCTTTGTGGCTCGAGGTTTCAGTGAAGTTGGACACAGCTCCATGCAAACCTGGATCTCATTAGTTCTACTTTACATGCATAAAAAACCCTATTCAGCCACATACCTCCCAATCTGTCCTAATTTACTCAATTTAAAACTTTTTTCCCATAATTTTCCTTTAAGTTAATGTTAATTTCACCTTGCTGACAGTGGCTCTGTTCACCAAACAACTCAGAACTCTGGAAAGCATTGCTTAATCCGAAGTTATTCTGGTTCTGCATCACAAGAGCTGTCTGTGGAGCATTGGCTTGAGGTTCCTCTTCTGCAAAACAGGCCGAGAGATGGCTGGGCTCATAAACACACAGAACAGGGACCTCATTTTGCTTTGTGACCAAGGTATTTCCTTCTTCCTTCTCCTCTTCTATATAGGACTGGAAAATGTGAGCCGCAAAATCAACAAGTAGCATATTCAACAAAAGCCAGGATCCTAGGTTTAAAGAAAAACAAGGATAATTATTTGCTCTTCATTTGCTTATTTTTATGATATGTTCTTTTTTGAAGGACTTCATACAGTAATAGGCGAGACAAAGTAATGGACTAGCATTCATCAAACAGTACTTACAAAATTCTGTACTTCCAAATATCCCAGAAAAATAGGCACCAGTGCAAATTTTAAACATAAGCAAAAGTTTTTTCCCTTATGTAGCTAGAGAGGAAAGTTGTGTTCCTTCTCTTTCCTGTTCAAGTTCCTCCTCCACATTTACTTCTACTACAAGGCTTATCAATAACCACATATTATCCCCATTCTCCTCTCAGACAGATAAATCATTCCACCTCTTCCCAAGCAAAACCTCCTACAGATATCTGTATGTGCTGTATCTATGACATTAAATGGCCCACCTTGCAGCTCGGATCATAACTGATAAAAGCCAAGAGAGACTCACTGAGGCCATTGACTTTTGAATCATACCTTGGTTGAAAGCCCTTTCAGTAAAAAGTAGATCTTCTTCCATGCCATAAATCTGCATAGGACTTCATCAAGCAATTTATAACCTCTGCATCCCACAAACTAGTTTATATGGACATCAACAAGGACATATCATAATTTATACAAATGACCACAGTTTACAGAGCTTTAAAAATGAAAAATACTCTCTTTTGATGTTGTATGTGTCTGAGAAGCTGCTGCTTCTGCTGTTCATCCTTTTGAGGATCTTTAAACAACAGGAAAGTAGGGGGAAGTACTTGTTTACCTATGGAACAAGGAAAGGGATTGTTACAGTTGGAGTTGAAACTATATAGCTTTGTTACCAGTAGTCCAAGAGTGTTTCTAACAGTCTTACAGGTGTTTTCAGTATATTCTCTAAGAGTAAGCATGAAACCAAAGCTACCACTCCACTTGTCCCTTGGGATAATACAGAGGAACGCAGTTTTCAAGAGGGACCAGGCTGAAGCAACTTGCTTGCAGAAGAGGAATGCCCAGCTCACTGCTCACTCCCCACAGCTTGGCAATGCATCCCTGAAAGCCTTGGAAGGTAGACCAGTAAGGAAAGGGAGGCACGTGAGCTGACATGGAACTCTGTGGGGGAGATACGTAGAGGCACATTTTCTGGAAAGGAGACGGAGCTGAAGGAGCTGTAGAGGTCCCATTAGCCCTGAATGCTCTAGCACACTTGCTCCCTGCTGCCTTACAGCAAGGGTACCTGCAGGGTTCCTCCAATCTCACTTGGGCGTCACCCAAGTGGGGGCTGGGCTGGAAAAGGGTCAAAGTCAATCCTAAATGCTATAGTCAGGATGGTTTTCTCCACCTGAGGTGGAGAAATTCAGAGGTGTGAGTATGCCGGTATATTATGTGTGCTGGATGTGACAAGCTAGAAGGCAAGAGATCAAGTCAGAAGTAAGATTAGTTTTGGTTACTGGATAATCATGACGCACATTTCCCTAAGTAATTGTGTTTCCTCAGTGTGGATGCTACATGGTTCATATTTTGAAGAAATGCTGAGATTTAAGACATTTCTGGAAAGCAATGATCCCAAGTACAGAACTTTTACACCAGATGGCTTGTTAACAGAACTGGTTCAGCCTGTCTGCTAAAACTCCGTACCCTAGAGGAATAGAAACATGCAAAAAAAGGGACACTGATACATCAAATAATCCAACGTCTTAAAAAGTAAGGAAAGAAGATAATAATGATCAAATTATTGAAGCATCACAGCAAAATATTAAAAATATTTTTAACTCTCTCATATTTGAAATTAATTTAATTTTAGCGTTATTGAAGTATAGTAGAAAAACTGTCAGAAAATGGGTGAAAATGGAACTTGTAATTAGTTTAACGAAGTCTCAGCAGACCAAGAGATGTGCTCCATCCATTGTACCCCATCCATCAACACAACTGCAGAACAGAGAGGCAATTCATTAAATTCTTCTTGTGGTGGAAAGAGGGAAGAGGATTTCATCATCATGGGGGATTTCAATAAACATTATGCTTCCAGTGCAGTTCTTGGAATGCATTCTCAATTTATTCATTGCCAAAAATATTGCATGTAACATTGTAGAGTTTTGTGCAGAATTCCTCCAGAGAGGGAGAAAGGACTGATTATTTTACTGTTACTGTAATGCAGCAGCTGGTGGACGAGGGACCCTGCTGTGCTATGTTCCCTGCAGACACAGAACAAAACTCTGATTCCGCTCCAGACAGTTTACAATGCAAACAGAAGGCAAAAGGTAGCAGCTTGATGCAGAAGAAGGGTGTGTTCATACATGCACGAGCACAGGCATTAATGGGGCATGAATACTGAAGAACACGAAAGGCAACAACCTTGACATACCCATTTGTTATGTATTTATAGCAAGCACATGAAGGCATGGTTTTGAAGGGGCATTTCAAAGAAGATAATGAGGTTTTCTTTGGCTGTTTATGTGAAGTTGCATCCAACAGAAGAGCTAAAAATATGAAGGTGCTCCTTTGAAAATCTAAAAGGCATTTCATACAATTTGGGATTAGATGCAACTCACAGGAGATGGTATATTTCTGCAGAAATGGCACCTCTGCAAGGTGTTACCAGTGAAGAGAAAGGCAGTTAGAGTAGGGATTGGACTGATTTAAGACATGTTTGTATCACTTCAAGCCTCTTTAAGTGAACACAACTGCACAGTTCCTTCCCTTCTCCTGCCTTGCACTAGTGTATGATGGATTTGATGTTTGACAGCTCAGAGCCTTAAAATGGAGAGAGAACTAACCCAGCTAAAGAAGTGACTGTTTTTTCAGTCAGTTTAATACCTTCGACAGGTGTGCTGCTGGCTAGGCAAGCACTTAGGTCAGTGTAAGGCATTAGGAAAAGGAGCATATATCTGTTGTCAGAGGAACTAACTGCCTTTTTGGCAAGTAGTTATTGCAGTGGCTCTGCTCTGGCTGTATTATACAGAAAGAACCTGGAGGACTCAGAGCTATCACTTGAGAGTTCTGGAATCTTTATGGTTTGGAATATTAGGAGCCCCAGATCTCCATCAAACCATTCTGGTGTGGTGTGCAGCTCTTGTATGGAGGGAAAGCAGAGGCTCTTACCTCAGGCTGCTGTTCCCTGTTTCTCCCCAAAAGAAGGAGTCCTGACTTTCCTGCCATCTACAGCTGCATGCTCCTACTCTCCTCCCTTCTGCTTATCCTAGAGTTTTGCTCAGAGAACCGATTTGGTCAAAAACTAATCATTTAATTTCCCTGACCTGTCTAACCACATCACCAGGAGAATGGTGATAGAAGGAGTAGGGAGAAGAGATGCCTCTATTAAATGTTACATGAATTTATGCCAGTTAAAATCATAGAATCACAGAAACGCAGAGTGGTTTGAGTTGGAAGGGACCTTAAAAGACCACCTAGTGCCAACCCCCTGCCATGCACTTTCCACAGGTTGCTCAAAGCCCCATCCAACCTGGCCTTGAACACTGCCAGGGATGGGGCATCCACAGCTTCTCTGGGCCACCTGTTCCAATGCCTCACCACCCTCACAGCAAATAATTTCTTCTTAATATCCAATCTATACCTGCTCTCCTTCAGTTTAAAGCCATTCCTCATTGTTCTGTCACTACATCGCCAGCTCTCATTGGCCCTTTTAGGGGCCAACTTTTGGATCTGTTGCCTTTGCAATCTCAGATCAAAATGGGGTGTATCAAATTAGAGTCACAAAGATCCTATTTACCAAAACTGTCTGTCCTGTGGATGGTCAGAATCTTGCCTACATTGCTCAGTAGGAGGTTCCATTTCAACATGAAATCTGATGCCTGCTCTTTAAACGCCTCTTTGCTCTTGCTTGGCTGCAGATAAAGAACATAATTGGTTTATGATAAAGTTGGTTAAAAGAATTCCTCATTGTGTGGCAGACTATTTCCCTGTACAAACCGCATACAAAGGTGAAAAAAGCAACAAGCATTTTTTTTTCTATTAGAATCCTAAAATATCTTAGTTTGAAAGAGATCTTTGGATATTATCTATTCTGATCTCTTGTCCAAAGCATGGCCAGCTTAGTTCAGGCCTTGTCCAGCCAAGTTCTGAATATCTCCTGGATAAAGATTCTACAGCCTTTCCAGGTAACCTCTTCCTATGCTTAATTGTTCTAATGGTAATTTTTTTCTTTGTATCTATTGGAATTTTTTTTTGCTGCAACGTGTGTCTATTGCCTTATGGCCTATAACTGTGAATCCCCAGGAAAAGTCCCACTCTGTCTTCTCTATACCATCCCATGAGGTAGCTGAGGATTTTATGAGATGAAGGCACCACAGAATTGCAAAGTACTATTCTTCATTTAAAAAGAAAAAAATAGGAGTAAATAATTAAGCCAAGTAAATACCATTTACTCTACTTCTTCAGATAGGAGGAAAAAAACCCCAAAATCCAAGTACCACTCAAACCCAAGTTAATTGTTATGGTAACCAACCAAATGCAGCAGTATCAACACAGTGACACAAATTGTGAATCAGTGAAGGTAGATGAGTGGTAGAGTTGGTAATCTGTTGAAAGGTGCGTATATGAGGATGGCCATACTTGAATCTTTCTCAAGAGCTAGAGACTTTGTACTAGAAGTTCTTAGTACTTGCTAAAAGTCAACAATTTGGTGAATCGAGGACATAAGGAACCATGAAGTGTTCTCGTCATTTATACCAACATATTACTTGTAAATTTCGGTTTATTAGGGGCCGTGATAATATGTGTCTATGAAATGAGAGCAGATACTGAAACCACTTGAGTGGATATATGCACAGAAATATGCTCATAGTTGCTTGCACAGATGGAATTTTTGTATGCCAATTAATTCTCCCTTCTTCCACAGCATGCATAAATTGTATTTATGCAAATCTGCAGTCTGGTCAGGTTGCTAGTGTGTAATGTAGCTCCTGCAGACAGTCAGCATGTAGCAGGATAAGTGATGTGATCACTCTTTCTATTCCGAAATTATTAATTTTGTACCTTAATAATAAAAGTCTGGAGATCTGAAGACAAACAGCTCAGGAGATCCCGAATATCTATGGAAGATGTCAGTGAAGAAATGAAGTTTTTCAAGCCTGTGAAACACAGAAGGGAGATCATTGCTTGAAGTGATTGGTGTGCCTTTTGGTTTGCTTCTGCGGTTTTAAGCTTCTTTTGTTCTTTTATCTTTACTTTAAAAGAACTTAAGACATCTGTTTCTAGCATTTGGATTAATATATCATTTCTTTAGTGAGGAGTAGTACCCTACTTTGAAATCAGTCAGAATTCATGTTTATGTCCATATCCAGCATCACTGCACTGACCTAGTCATCATGGCAAAGGTGCCAAGAAAAAGCAGCTCCAATGAGAAAGCTGGATTTTGGTTATAGGCAATGCTAAATTACTTATCTGAGATTTTATGTAGTTGAGAAAAAAAAAATCTTGGTCTGTCTGTTGAAGAGAGAAAAAAATTTTAAAACAATAACAGAAAATGCAGAATATTCTGTAGACCAACAGAAATATGGATAATGTTGTCACATATCAGTGCAATCATTACCCAAAAAGTTTGGCACCTACCATCCAATGCCAAAAGGTAAGTTGCACCTCCCTGAATTTATACCCTTCTAATTGAGACCTCTTCTTCAAGACAGCATATGGATAAGTTCAGTGAAACCTTGCTTATTAAAAATGACAGTTTGGAAAAGCAATGAAAACAGAGAATGCCATAAACGCACCTTGGAAAGACTAAGAACATCAATAATATAACGGAAAAATGGAATAAATGTTCTATGCAGTGGTTTTGGGCTTAGTATGTATATGTATATTATTGAAATGGTTCTCCTGATGGTTCTGTGAAGCAGGCAAGTTATTATTCCTACTGAAAGCAGTCACAGAAAGTCTGTGACAAAGCCCTTGTCAGTGCATGAGTCGGTGATGGACCAGGAACAAAGAGCTGAGGCTCCCCCCGTTAGTTCCATGCACAGCCTAGTCGAACTTGACCGTCTCTTGCTAATATTTTAAATGGCAGACCATTAATCTAAAAATTAAGTTGCCATTATGTTTATATTCCTTTTCATTAAGCTGTCAAATCATTATGTCACAACTGCATACAAACTGTGTATTTTATTGTTTACAGCACAACATTGATCCCACAGGCCGCAATACAGCAAAAGGACACAAAAGCTAAAAGGCCTTGTCCAGTTCAGCATACAGTATCTTAAAATCTAGGCACAGGAAATTATTTTGTGTGCTTCAGCTAATAACAGAGGAAAATGCAATGATTGAAAACATCTTTTCCGTCAAAAGAAATGATAAAAAAATATCCCTGCTTGTCAGCCTTCTTCTAGGAGATACATAATTCAGTAACACAAACCCCTCTCCTGCTGTCACAAAAAGCTTTAAGAGAGTCAGAACTGAAAGCCTTTAATTCTTAACCTTTAAAGTTGGGAGGATATTATCTCATGCTTCATTCTCAATTTTATTGGCTCTTTTCTAGCCCTTCAGGTTACAGGAAGACTGTAATTCCCAGTAGGGCAGATGTCATGAATAAAGAAGAGGAAATGCTGGACCTTTAACAATGACAAGCAAGTGCTTAAGAGGAAAGACAATAAATAGCAAAAATCAATTACATTTTAATTGTATGTTTTTCTGCCACTTCTTTGGATTCTTAAACTTCTCTTGAAAGAGGTCTTTAGTCACATCCAGAGATTTGTCATTGAAGATGGCATGCAAGCCTGATCGCAGAACAGTGACTGTGCTGTTGTTGTTCAAGAGTGCTCTTACTGTCTAGAAAATAAAAAAACAGTTAAAGCCTTTCATTTTCTCAAGCCCTTAATTCAGCCAAATAAGGGAATTGAAAAAGGAAAGCTTCCGTTATTCGGTACAAGACTTCATACCACCAGTCTCCAAACTGGGGGTATGGGGGGGTATAGGATCAAAGGAGATAAGTCTGAAGTTGTCTTCAAGAGAGTTTTGTTCTGGGAGATGTTCTTTTCAATGATGCTCTGTGCTGTCCATGATGGAGCAGACAAGGCTAACATACTTCAATTATCTGGGCAATTGCCTGGGCAATTGGCTTTGCCTAGAGTTATTATAATTACACTAAATAATGGTATTTTGTCTAAAGCATGGAATGGTGTATCAGGGATGACTTTCTTCCAGTGTTATCTGTCTTTAATTCCTGTTGTAATTTAATTCAAAGGCAAGTTTTCTCAAGTTGCTCAAATCTTTGAGACAGTAAAAATAACATTAGAAATGCGGTATTAGTTAAAACAGTATTAGTTGGTATTTTATCCCATTTATCTGCTTATGAGTCATTTGTGAATTGATCTGTCTTCATATTTGTCCCAAAAAGTATTACTCACATAGATATTGCATGCAATTTTCAGACTAACATTTATCATCATCTCTTCACTTTTTTTAATTAGCTGCTAATATCACACAATATTCCTTAAGACTCTTGATGAAATGATGAAAACGGTCAAGGAAACTAAATCTGAATCCATTAAATTTTGTTAACAAATACATTTAGTCTCTCACTTCCATACTGAAATCAGTAAGATCCTAAAGCCTTTTTTGGTCTTTGGGCTTTTCTGTGAATAGCCATTGTCCAGTTGGGCTTTTCAAAGGAAAAACATGTTTTGTAAAATTCTGAAAAATTTCAGGATTCATAAATGTTTTAACAAATCCCATTCACCAGGTGCTTAACATGACGGCACAAGCAGCAATGAATGCAGCTGACCATTTCTTTGCAAAAATCACCAAGACAGCTATTTTTCATCACTCTGCTAACTTTTTTGAAATAGCAAACCACATCTGATTCTCACTCAGCAATCTCCTTAATCTAAGTTAAAGACAAAGGCATTCTTCATATTTGACTTGGAGTTTCCAGTGACAGAAAAAGAGCCTGTCACGAGAATAAATGACCCAAAGGCTGGGAACTATTGGGGCAACGTCTTCAGTAGGCTGCTAGTACCTGACTCCTTGCCTCAGCACTTTAGACCGGTCCCTTTCGCCATTGGGCTTCACTATACTAAACACGATTCTCTAAAATGACTGAGAGCTGGCCCTCTCAACACTCAAACACAACTTACCAGAGGCAGGAATCAGCCCCAGGAAACGACAAGCATAATATTAGCATTCTTTTCTCACAGAGAATTTGCACCTTTTTATGCTCTAATTATTTCTGCATGTCGAGGTACTAGTGGCTGTCAGCCTGCTTTATCTACGCATGGTGGGAAAGTTACTTTTTTTCTTTTGAATGCTGACCCTGCCAAAATTGTTCTTACTTTCTCACCAGATGGCTGAATTATCGCAAAGTACTCTACGAGGGATGGTGTGGTTACACTGTTCAGAGCCTGCAGCTGCACAGTGCCTCTGCAGCACTTCCCATCAGGAGCATTCTTGCCTGCTCTGATCATCAGTCTTCAGTTGAAATTCCAGATGCATTTTAGACAGAAAACTGAGAAGGTTGATTAGAAATATCAAATGACTCCTGTGTGAGAAGATGAGATAAACTTCACCTTCAGAGAGAAATAACTGGGAAGGATGTGATGCAGGTTTGCAGGAAGAATTGCATGAACAAGGGTAGATATTTTAAAATAATAAAAGAAAGTATTTTTTCATATAACAAATAATTAAATACTGGACCCCCCTACTCCAAAATGTCAAGTACAGTGGAACTCTTTTGCTATTCTCTTGTATTTTGAAGAGGCTCTAGAGAAGGTACAAACATCATGTACTTTTGAGAGTTATAAGTGTAAATTTGACCCTGATTCACAGGTCTGCTGTGTTCAATTTGTGTGGGTTAAGCAGTATAAAAGGGATGTAGAGCACCCAGAGGCTTCGTCTAGAGAATTTCCCCCAATTTCTGCAATTCTCTTGCCCTAAATCTTGTGAGTGTAAATCCAATTTTGACTCTTTGCAGCTTTTCCACACACTAAGAATAGGGAGAGAAGACTCAAAAAGCTACAACCAGCCCTTTGACATCATGACTTGAACACAAGAAAGATGATTTGAAATCTGAGTATGCAAATCAAATGTAAATATCTGGGAATAGGAGACACTGGTGATCTCACTGGATCATGCTCTTCAATGCATATGAAGCCCTGTTTAGAAGCACATAAAGCTGAGATTTTCAGATATTAGTACCTCCAAGGGCTGCTGCAGTAAATGGGAACTGTGAGTGTTCAGTACTTCATGGAAGTCAACTTTTTGCCTGGGTAGGCACCCTTATGCATCTTTGGGTTTTGTTTTTGTTTTTTTTTTTTTGTTTTTGTTTTTTTTTTTGTGGTTTTTTTTTGTTTGTTTTTCTTTTAATTTTTTTTTTTTTAAGTAAGAGGAGGGTGTGTTTTGTATGCTGCTGACAATGAAGTTTTCCCATAAAGGAAAGCTACTTTTAGTGGTCCAAGAAGCTGCAGGTCCTCCCTCCCTTGTTTTCTCCCTGCTTCCCTTCTTCCATCTGACTAACGATTCAAATGAGGTGGCATGTTGGGAAAATCTTGCACATGTTTGAAGAAGAGAATATACCACCTGTTCTCTTTTGCTTTCTTCCTTATTTGTGACCTTCCTTTTTCTGCTATAGCCCAGACCACCTCAAAACCCAAGGATTTGGAAGAATCCAAGGACACCAATGGAAGGAATGCTCTGGCATGTGCCCTCAACTGACTTTGGCATGGATGGGCAAAGATACTGGAAACTGTCATCTGACCCTTCCAACTACTATGTTCTCCTCTCCATGGGGTACCATCAACCACATCTCAGAGGCTTTCAGAAGAACCCAGAGGGAGGAAAATGTCCCCTCAGCATACTTTACAGTGTCGGAAGAGATGGGTAGGAGTGTGAGCATGACACGGTTGGTGTACAGTTAAGAACACCCATGCTGCTGCTCCTGTTCTACAGTGGAGCATTTGAAAAATAGTGCAAACTGCTGGCAGGAATGAGATTCTCAGCTTTTTTTTTTTTCCCCCACGAATTCTGGAACATACCTTGGCCATGTTGCAAAGGTCTGTCTGTCTCCTGAGCCTTTTTACAAACTCTTTAGCTTCTGTTAAAGAAGAAGAGGCAGATGTTTCACATCATTAATATTTTACAGTGTAAAATACATTAATGAAGACAGCTCTTTTAAGTTAGAAAGTAGTTCCCTAGGGGAGATTTGGAGGGTAATGGAGGGCACAGCAGGGGCACTGAGCTAGCATTGTGGGATGTGCTGGGGACTCTTGCAGTCAACGTTTGCAAGGAGAAGCTGCCCAGCTCACCACTCTTCCTTCGCTGCGAATCTATTAATCTATGATGTATAGGAAAAAGACTTTCAGTATTTTCTTACATTTAATACTTCCTAATTAAGACTAATCCTCTTTTACTTATATGGTTTCAGGTGAATGAAAGCAACGTTAAATCTAAACCTGCTATATTTTGTTTAGACAGTTTACATTTCCACCTTTATGCATCTATAATTCTGCAGTGCTGTTAATAGGAGTTGGTTTCTTTTGTTCTACTTTTCTCCTGTTTATAATGTGTTACATGTAATTATGAAAAGCATGGTCCAAGAATACCCTTCCCCAGAATAAAATAAATAACTGTTTCTTAGTTGCAGGAAAATAGAGCATCAAGAAACTTCTGTAGACAGACAATGATTTTGAAGTGAAAATTTCTGTTTCTATGATGTTTGTACAAACCAGAAATACCAGGATGTAAATACATAGGGTCACAGCTGATTAATTACATATACTTCTATGCACACCCATGTTAAAAACACATTACTAAGTTTGCTCTGTCAAGCATTCAAAAGTAAGAAATGCCAAAATTAAGTCTGTCTGCAATATTGAGCATATGAATCCTAATACAATATTTTGCCTATATAGGAGCCCTGCTCTACCACTGAGGAGTTGGTCTTCACTCAATGAGCAGCCAAGCAACATGATGTTTTAGTCAGAATCTTCAGCATAATAGGTAAAAATATATGTGTGTGTGTACATATGCACACACATATACACATAGCTTTGTAGAGTACAGATTTTTTCCAATTTTCCTCTAATGTCAGCCATATTTTCCCTATGGGACTATGGCTTTTTTCCTTTTATATTGGCCTATGCTACAGCCATTAATTAATTTATCAACATAAAGCCACTTGTAAGAGGAAGAGACAGAATAATATCTGAGTTTCAGAGGGCATGCTGCATATTACTGGTCATCTACACAGCCAAAGCAATCACGGCAAGAGACAGATGTGTAAAAAGATTTAAGTACATTTCAATTCACCATGAATTGGGAATACTTCTGGCTTAAATTTGTTCTCACACATTGTCTAAGACCATTTATTTTTAACTGTATCCCAACTAACTCTAGATGTTGCTACTATCAATATTACATCAGCTAAAATTTAAAAAAAAAAAAAAAGAGTTTTGTAATACCATCTTCTCTGCAGTTTAACCAAAGATTACTTTTGAAAATATCTCTTTTACTCAAACCTACCATTAGACTTGGATGTTTGGAGCAGTAATGGAAAACCTCCCAAAGAATTAAGCATCCAACTTTTAACATTTTCACTGAATGATCTGATTAAGCCTATGTGTTGTGCAGGGACCTCCTCCAGGAAATCAGGTAGTAAGATGTTCTCCAATTCCTAGAACACAAATTCACCCTGCTGCACGTGACTGGTGTACCGCAGATATTTACAGCAGCATGAAATAAAATTATATTGATAGTTTAAATGTGTGTAAAGAAGCCCATTTTTTCTTCTAATTAAGCAAGAGCTAAGCTACCTTTTTCAGCAGAAGGAAAAAGATCCTAGGAGTAAACATTGATTCCTGATTTAATTTCTAGACAATACTTAATGACCCACTGGAAAAAAGAAGCAAATTATTTTTATCAGAAAACTGCGTATTTCTATGTGGAAGGTCACTGAGAAATGCCGTAGTGTTCTCAAAGGAAAAGTAACTATCATAATCTGGAAAACCATTATCAGTTGAAATTTCAGTCACATAACCTCATGCCAGCACCACAGACCACAGTTATAACAGCACACTCCATTGACATTAGGAACTTTCAAATTAATATATAGGAGCAAAATGGAAGCTATCCCAAATTCCACTGGCTCCTTTCAAAACTCATACTGGGCTGTCTCAGAAGAAGCCAAAAGATAGAGTTGAGGAATAAATGAAAATCCCATTGTACAGTGCAAAAGAAAGAGAGCACCCTTCTCCTTAGAACTACCAAAAAGAAACAAACACGTACTAGCATAATTGCAGCAAGCAAATGTGTGTACAGTACCTTGAATAGATACTTATCATAGCTTTTTAACAGCTGGCACACATCTGGCAAACACATCAGTTCTATTCTTTCAGGCTGCAGAGATGTCCAGAATGACATGATACAGTCTTCCACCTGTCACACAAAGCCCTTTATGAATTTTCACTGATTTTACCCTTGGGCAATGTGAAGTGTAATTCAGTAAGACAACACACAAGCACAGAAGCAAGGAATGACCATGGAGATGGGCTTTTTGCGTGGGCCCATCCTGACTGGGCTTCAGAGTAAGTGGAATTGTCCTGGGGAAGCGGCAACAAGCTGAACCTCACCAGGCAGTGTACAAAAGAGGAAAGAAACAAAGAATTGTGCCATGGATATGAGGATGTAATTAAAGACATGTATCCACGGCTACGTGTTATGTGCTCAGCTCGGACTTACTGATGTGCCACGAGGGCTCAGGATATGTGTACAGACTCAGATTCTTGGAGCATGTTGTATTAATTCAGAATTTTAAAATAACTTGATCGAATGCTCCTTTTGTCCATAAATCATCATCCACCTTAGCTCAAGCCATCAAGTAAATAAGTTACACAGACACAATTTTGCCCTTGCAGTTGTTTGCTGTTGTCAGAGTAAATGTTATTAAAGAAAAGGCATACCTCGTCAAGCTTGGTCTCTCTCACCATTTGTAAAATAACTTGACAATAGTTGTAGTAGTCATTGACAAGCAGCGCAATCTGTTACCAAAAAGAGGGTACAAAATGATCTCACAGGAAAAGATCTAACTTGTTTTATGGCCACATACTTTGAACGTACCAGATCACAGGAGTATGTGTCACTTTGCTCTTGCTCTCCAAAGAAGAACTGGTTGAAATCAGGAGAAAGGTAATGAAGTGTCTCTTGTTCAGTCTTCAGATAAATGACAGATGGATAATACTGCAAATTCTTACTCTTGATGCATCAGAATTTATTTTGGACAATAAAAAGAAAAAAAGATTGCAATTATCTTGGCAGTTTGGTTAAAGGTATTAAGTATTTTCTTGAAATTGTAGGACACACTTTTATAATACGATGTATTTCTTTAGAGAAATGCTTCTTTTTTTGTAGAGTAAGGCCTGGCGCTCGGAAGATTACGTGATGTACGGAAAGCATAGGAACAAGGAAGTAAGGCATAGAACATTGTAGAAGGCAAAGGAACAAGGCATAGAACATTGTAGAACCCAAAACAACAATACCCTATAAGGTAAAAATCGCAGACTCACACCCTGATTGGGCCAACTCACTCACTTCCGCTTTACCAAAGGGTATATAGTGCTTGCTGTCTGTACAATAAATGCTATTTGATCATCTACCATATTGGTGTCTGTGGTCTCTAGCCCTAAGCCAGGGGGAAGGCTTAGTCTCTGCAAGTCTTGGCTGAAGCAACGCAGCAACATTTTTTTAGAAAATTGGGGTAGGTGAAAGAAACAAGCAGGGCTGCCTAAATACTTAAATCCTGAACCATACATGAATTTCTTTTCAAAACCAGTGAATATTTAATGCTATCCATATCTTCCATATATATTTTCTACAGCACTCATGTCACACTCGTAACCCTCTGGATAAGGCTGCAGATAGTTGGCTGTGCTGTGGGGGTGACAGCACATTTCCCACTGGCTGTCGCTGCCACAGCACTCATTACTGCACCCGAGCACTCAGTAGAAGTAAAACAGACTTCCAGCCTCTCATCTTTTCCTCACTTTGGTCCATATGAGTTTGTTGCTCATGCTCTGCTGGCTGACATCCAACAAGCCTGGTGTCAGGCCATCCCATGACAACTCGCTGAGGGGAGAACTGCCACAGGTTAGTTTTGCATCTGCCCTTTTCAGTGGGCAGGGATTGTGCTCTTTTGTCTTAATCATTTCCTGGTATTTAAATACTTCTCCTGCTAATAAACTCTGAGCATGTTGAAAAGCCATTGTCTCAACAGCAGGAGGGTCTGTTACTGTGGGCCTCAGGCAAGGAAGGTTGTGCCCCACTAACTCCCCTAATATTCAAAACCTGATCTGTCAGCCACAATTTCCGCTCTCGGTACAGACAAAATTATTTGAGCTGACGTTAAGAGAACAGAAATATGTAGCTAATGGGTGAAATAGGAGTGGGGGAAGTAAGCATGTAGTGAGATTACACAGACCAAGATTATTTTGAAAAAGATGGGCTAGCTGTATTTCATCAGAACATATTAGATAGACGGTATAGTTAAACACACAGACATTTTGTTATGTCTAATGTATCTGAAACTCACTGTTCCTTTTTTTTGTCTATTCTTCTTGTAATCAGCTGCATTTTCAGAACTCCAGGAACTTCTACTGTGATAAAATATATAACAGAAAAAAACAAACAAACATTCAAAACTCACTGATTTATTCTGTATTTAGTAAGAAACTAGCTCAAACTGGATAGACTGCACTAGGTTGGAACATTGTATTTGGGAAACAAACCCCGCTGTCTTTCCTGTCATTTGGTAATCCCATGATTTTCTAACAAATCTGAAGACCAATTTCTGAATTTTAAGATAAAACTGAAACATTCATTTTAACGACAATTGACCATTTAACAGTGCAATGTCTTTGAACTCCTTGCACCAGAACCATGGGTTTGTATTTTTAGTTGCAGTTTGTTTAGAATGGTAATAACTATTACAAACATGAAAATAACAAAAGCATAATAATCCTTGTGCTTAGATTTCACAGTTATTATATTTTCTGCACCGTACATCAGTTTAGATGGCATTTTTTCCTGACTGTTTCCCATTTACTTTGCAAGTTGGTCATGGTGTTCCACACAGTCAGAATTTACCTGGACCTGCAAAGGCTTGGCCACTGGCTTGCTGCTGAAAGCAGGCACAACAGGCTGCTTTCTTGCTGTACTCTCTCCTACTCTCTCTCTGCCTGTTTTGTTGAGGCTAATGCTAGCAGAGGGAGAGGCGATGTTGCTAGCAAAAGGGACATACTGCAAAAATTGGATGTCTTCAGTCAAGCCTCCATCTGCTGCTGACACCTGCTCGCTGTCTATGAAGGCATTTCAAACTCAGGGATCCTGTTGGACTTGGCTGTTTTGAAGGGTGGCAGGCTATCTAATCAGATCCTGGCTACTGGGTTTCACTGCAGTGGTGCATTACAAACCAGGGTACCATACATCCTGAAGGCACAGAGGACAAAATGTAACAATTTATCTGCCTGTAAACTCCAGCCACTGAAAATGCTTCCTCTCCACTCTCTGCCATCCTTAGGACTGGCCCTTGCCACCTTTCCCTCTGCCCATGAATGCTGTGCTCCAGCAAAACCACCAATTCGGCTGCCCAAGATGCAGCACAACATTCCTACTGAGTATGTTTGGTAGTGCTGGTGACTCTTTCCCCCGAACATTTAAGAAGTGGTGACTGGACAAAGGCAAACACATGTAAGTAGAGACGTTTCATAACACTTCTTTCAAATAGGTCCTTCCTGAAGATTTCTAAAGCCTGTGAAATAAAATTAATGAATATTTTCCAGCTCCTGCTCTCCCTGAGAAGGCGGCCAGCTGTATCTTCTGCTGCTGCTACTATGGCAACACGTATCAGCATCGCTCGCCTCCAGTGCGTTGGCTCCCTCGGCAGACTGGCTCCCCACTCCCCTGACACAGGGACGTCGGGGAGAGACAAGGAGTGCTGCATGGGTTCCTCTGTGCCCCAGCAGCCAGCCAGGACTCAGTGATGGTTAAGTGCAAACACCTACGGAACACTAACAGATCTATGTGCCCCCACTGTTAGCAAAGGGGGCTGGGACTCACCTGGTGCTTGGCTGCACATCAGAGATGCTCACTTCCCCTGGAGAGCAGTGCCTGGGTAAAGACAGAACACACAAAAGAGGAGGTGGGTGGGAGAAGGGGAAAATGGGTGACAGCAAAATCACAAGGAGTTTCACCATCTGTCTTGCAGAGTTTGGGCGATGCTATGGGGTGGGAACTAAAGCTAAAATGGGAAATACAAGAATGGGGATGAAATGAAGAATAACAGAGACACAAATGGGAAGGACAAAAGAAAAATGAAAGGAGGGAAGGTGGTGAATGTGCATACTGTTGACTGTCAGATCACACAGAGATTAGAAAAGTTAATTTGCTAGAAGCAAAATCAATTTTATTTTTAATGAAAAAATAATAGCTTTGCTTCACTAGACAGTCAGGAGCCTAAACCTTGCCTACTGCTAGAATCAAAAAAAGCAACTCTTATAGAACCAAAATTCAATTTTTTAAACACTGCTGTATTCTGAGCCAGACCAGGTACCATTTTAGGGAGAGCTTGTCCTCAAAGCTCCCATTCTGAGAGGGAACACATTCTATTGTAATGCAAATCAGTAAATACCATATTCCCTCATGTCTGTAATACATTTGGAGACCTCATTGACTACAGTTGCATATATTTACACTATTTTCATAGCACCATCATCAGAGCTGTGGTACACATATCTACAAAGAATTGAAGATTTCTAAATGAACACAGGCACTGTGTAAGACCATCCTCATCACTCCTAGTGTGAATATGTTCCAACTCCGACACATCCGAGGTCCCACTGACTATCAGAATGCAAACACTTTCTTTGTATTTGAAGGCATCGTAATCCTACTGCCATTTCTGTGACACCAATAAGCATAGCTCCCAAGCTGCCAGATCCTTCAGAAGCCTAGTTCCTCACTACCATGCTGGCTATCATGGTTAAGAAATATCCTTTTCAGTAATTAGAAAGAGTGGCTCACAGTTTTGAAACCATTCCTTTCTTTGCCAACCCGCAGGCTGGATGGATGCCATGGTCTCTCAACTGGGCTTAGGGATCCACTTTCCTCTCTGGTAGGTGTGACAGGAAAAGCATCTGCCTGTTGGACTTTATTCAGGCATGGGAGGGCGCAGTAGTTATTTAGGACACCTTCACTACTGAAACAGATACCCCTAGCCTCTGCCAGAGGGAAAGGGCAACAAGCCAGAGAAGTGTATCCCATTAGAGGGGTCTGGACAACAGACTGGCACTGGACTGCACGGAAATGGTACACTAAAAATCTTCTTCACTCTGATTTGGAAATTTCCACACAAATACACTCTCAAAAATTGAGATTATAGGTCAAATACCCTGCTGTGTTTACACATATGATTATCTATATGAGAACAAAATGTCTTCTTGCAGGTAAAAAATTCTTAAAGTTTTAAGTACTTTTTCTAAATTTCAATTTTATAAGTAAAAAACGATCTGTAATTTTCCATTGCTGGTTTTATCAGTTTTATTAGATCATGAAAAATTAACTGTGATTTCAAAAAATACTCAACCCGACTGACAGGACAGTAAAGATGAGGTATTTCCTTTATGACTTAATCGCCAAGAATTTACAAAACTCCACACAAATGGCAGCTAACTGACTTATTTGGTTGAAGCAGATGCTTTTTTAGTATGTGACCTGATTATTTCTTTCAGAGCTGTGCTACTCATGCTTCTCTGGCTGTGTTTTGTGCTTTTTTACTGCTTTCTCTCTGTTTTGTCCTGCTGTGCTATATGAGATACTAAGAAGTAATTGTGACACCCATCTGCCCAGGTGTTGTGGGCCTGTGTATTGCCTTGGGATAGGGACATGTAGCTGCATTTAGAGTGGAAGTTGTTCTAATTTCAGCTGTCTGGCTTCACGCAAGAGCTTAGTGTCTTCTTAAAATTGTCTTAAATTAAAGAACCATCAAGATAATTTTGTACTTAAGGGACTTTTCTACTGCAACTAGAAAGATTATCTTTGTCTGAATATGATCTTCATATTTTGGATTTTATTTTTCATCTAGAAAGTTATAGAATCATAGAATCATAGAATAGTTTGGTTTGTAAGGGACCTTCAAAGGTTATTCAGTCCAACCCCTCCGCCGTGGACAGTGACACCTTCCACTAGACCAGGTTGCTCAGAGCCCCATCCTACCTGGCCTTGAACACTTCCAAGAATGGGGATCCACAGCTTCTCTGGGCAGCCTGGTCCAGTGCCTCACCACCCTCATGGTAAAGAATTTCTTTCTAATATTCAATCTAAGCCTACCTTCTTTCAGTTTGAAGTCATTGCCCCTTGTCCTATCCCTGTATGCCTCTGTACAAAGTCTTTCCCCAGCTCTCTTGTTGGCTCCCTTTAGGTACGGCAAGGTGCTTATAAGGTCTCCCTGGAGCCTTCTCTTCTCCAGGCTGAAGAACGCCAACTCTTTCAGCCTTTTCTCAATAGGACAGCTGTCAGCCCTTTCTCTGCAATGCCCACCCTATTCCTTGGCTTGGCCAAATTAAATGCAGTTTTTTAGGAGTAGGTGTCTGGGCGGGCACCTCTGGCAGCTGGCGGAGAAGAAGAGGGAGGCCTGCAGCCAGGCAGCAGCTCCCCTGTGGTTAAGCATGACCTAGAGTGTGTTCCCCAGCCCATCAGAGGAGATGGCTCATTTCCATGAGGAGGGCCAAAGACAGAAGCTCCGCTGGCTTATGTGGTGTGTCTGTCTCCCAGCAGTGGCTAAAGTCCTCTCTGTACCTGCCCCAAACTCAGCTAACATTGCTTCTTTGGTTCCTCCTACTTCATAAATTTTTTCCTCATGTTTCTACACTGTGAGGAAAGAAGAGCAACAATTCAAATCATTCTGTTCTTTCTCATCTCTCATATGACCAGGACCATCAGCTTTCCTTTTATGCCCATCAAGATTGCTATTTTTAAGTGATGCTGCAGGGAAACACCTTTCTTTCCCTGAAAAGGAAAGACCAGCAGAGACTTAGCCAGAGACCTGCTATATTCCTTAAACAGTGGACAAGACCTTTCCTCATTGTGATTGTCAAACCCTAGGCCTGTTCTGGGTATACTGGGTACAGAGGAAGTGAAGGATATCACTTCAGTAAGCGTGTCATGGGAAACCAGCCTCAAATTTCCTATAAATAATTTGTTTAGTCTCACAACAACAGACTGCCAGTCGGTCATCTACAGAACCTGATCCTCTATCTTGTCTGATCATTTACCCTTGTCCCTCTATGGACTTCTGCAACATTACCTGCCGTAGAACCTGTGAAGACAGGCAACAAACCTATGGGTGTAATCTTTCCATGTTCTTCCAAAGTATGCTCTCAATTAAGTAAATATTATATAAAATATCACAGACACTGAAACAGTTTCAGCATCACCAGATATCTGGGTCCTTAACAGACTGACTTATATGCCCCTAACATTCATGCCATAAAATAATGGTCTATCTCTGTATTAAAGAATGGAAACCAAATTACAGTATTTACTCATATACACACTAAACTAATGTACAAGACTGAGAGAGAATGAGGATAAAAGCCTGGTCTTCAATGTCCAAGGTATAGGCTGCACCTAATTTTTTCTTCATTTTAAATGAGTGTAAAACCGTAGCAGAAGCATTTCCCTTCCTTTTTTTTTTTTTTTTTTTTCTGGGAAGAAATTCAAGCCTGTGGCTTGTTTATCTGAATCACGAGCTCAACCATGAGAATTCTTCCTCACTTGCCCACAACATGCTCCTGTCTACCCTTTAATCTACCATAGTATCTTACATTCATTTTAGGCTTTCAGGCTTTAAAGTTTTGCAATCCATTTATACTTGTCTTACACATTTTCTTATTGATGTTCTCTTACAAGAGGTGATTTTAAAATCTGATATTTTAAAACCAAGTAAATGAAGTATTTTTGAAGTACTGTTTCAAGTAGTAAAAAACCCAGATAACATGATTGTGTGTAGGACTCTTCAAAAGAGCACAGTCATTTATACTTTAATACATTTCTTCAGCCTACTGTTTAATGAGGAAGGTGATAGAATGTCATGGAGTCATTTCAATATGGGTTTTTTGAGCTCCCATTTAGAGTCTCAATATATTAAACTCCTCTTTTAGGTTCAGCATGAGTTCCTGCTCTTAAGATCTACATGGCTAAAATGTCCAATTTTAGGAAGTCTAATTAGGCAGGGTCTGTTTCCAAAATGTAGCTTGTCCATTAGGGCACAGCACTTTCACAGAGTTTATAATGAGAAGAAAAACATAATGCTACCATCAGTGTTCAACAGATGATTTACAGATTTTCATGGACAGAAAACCTATAGACTGTCATGTGACATTTTTTGATTAAAACATTTTAAAAAACAAACCTGAGATTATTTTGTTCATACAGAAGACAGCAAAAACGTGCATAAAAGGAAGACTCCTTCTTGATAGCTATTCCATCATAATGGTATCTAGAAAAATAAAAAAGATGAACTGGCAATCATATGATTTTCAACAAGTCAGCAAATCATTCATAATCCTCTTTTGAAAGCAGATGATCATTCTATTTAACTAAGAAAAGATACAGAAAAAGCTGTATCTGTTTTTAAAATTCTATTGAATCTTTATTTTTCGCAAGAGAAAATAATTACACAAACTTTTTACAAACTCTTTTTAACAGTTTTTGCCCTGGAATGAGACCCTCTTCAAAATCAAGTAAAACTTAAGCCAGTGAATGGAGTGCCTTAGATTTGTGCAGGACAGTTAGTGAAGTCAGGAACCAGACCCTTAGCAGACAGAGGTCCCCATTTCCCCACGGAAGCTGAAGGACTTAGTTGCTCTGCAGTTTACAGTAGTTCAGTGACTGGATGGCCCAGCGAGGTCATGGCAAGCTAAAACTCAAGAAAACTGCCAGACCTTCTCTAAGATTTATCTGAGCTCAGTGAGCAACAGAGTCACCATCTCTGCTACCAAGGTGCTACCAGCTGGCTCCTCCCAGTCTGGGCCACCGGGAACCAGGGGAGCAGTGCCGTAGTTTGGGGCCACCTGCAGCCAGGAGCAGGTAACGTTCTGCTGATGGGAAGAGTGAGCATGGAGGCTGGGGGCTACCAAACACCATCCCAAATCCTGTCTGCTGTGAAGGGGAGCCTAGGAGTGTCTGAGGTCAGGCACTCCCAAAATAAAGGATCTCCTGGCTCAAGCTGATAGCAAGTCCAGACTAGTGGAGACAAGCTACAGATCAAGTAAGGGCATGTTGTTCTCAAAGCCCATACTTGACAGCTACACAAAATGCTTGTAAAATTATTCAGTCTCGATGCCCTTAAAACATTCCTTTTCCCAGTCTGGATGTTCAGTGTGTGAGTATAACTTTGGATATGAAAAAGCATCAAACTCTCTGTACTCTAGAAGAGAGGGAAGGGAAAAGAAAGGATATTTAGGAAGAGGACCTGAAGTTGTCTGATTTGAATGGTTTGAAACTGTATGGCATTTCCACTGACCATCAGTATATGCTGGGCCACTCCACGGATGTGTGCAAGGACGAAAAGCATAATACAGACATTATTCACGGCTGTCACCCCTGTGCATCCCAGAGCCAGTCTCCTGGCCTAGAGATGCAGTGTCTGAAGAGCTCTTAGTAAGGTTGTGGTGTCTGGCAGACACTTCATGCAAACCGTGCCGTTAATAGCCAGTACAAACTGGAGCACTAAAGTCTTTTAAAAAGCAGTCCAATCCGGAATTCATGCCTTACCAAAGCGGATCTGATGTGGTGGTTTTCATGGAATTAATTCTATTTTAATGTCCTTGGTTACGCCATGAATTACTCTGGATCTTGTGTTGTGTTACAGACTTGCAACCAACAATTCAGTTGCCATATTACAGTGCTGGGGCTGAAAAGTCAGCCACTTTAAAATTTTATTAGAATAGTTATAAATAACATTTTCAAAGAAAGAACGCAAACCAAATACCTGATACTCCCTGCTGTGGTCCGCTTTCTTGTCACCAGGCCCGGGAAAACTAACTGAACAAACTTTATAAACAAACAGAAAATTAGACATACTTGGCAAATTCATTCTAAGATGCAAAAATGTATCTGCCACACTTTTTTGTCTTTAATCACTTTGTTTGCTTTTCATCATTTCCAGGCTAATACCTGTTCTTACATACCTCTCAAATGGTAACTGTCGAACTAAACTCAATCAGGCTTTTGCAGATTCAAGGCTAATCAATTCAAGGGATTATCTCTCTCAGGTAGGATGTTTTTTTTATCGTTGGCACTGGAAAACAGTGCTCACACCAAGAGACCCCCTGCAGCCAGGGCAGGATCAATCAACTGGGGGAACTTGAAGGTGCCCTGATGGTCCTATACTCTTATTCATTTAAGAAGGACTTACACAAGGGGCTTCACCTACCCACTTACTCTTGGAAGGTGTACTGACAGGATAGAGCCTGACTTATCTGTCTTAAAAGGACCTGAATCATCAAGCTGCAAAGGAACCTTTTGACCACTGTGGTGGTGTGAATTAAGGTCATGCAGCATCTGTCAAGGTTGGGCTCCACAGAGTAATTAGATACTGTCAGGGTAATAATCCACTTCACTACGATTATTCTGCATGAGCTGTCCTGTGAAGACAGAGACTAACTCAGGACACTCGGTCCAGGACTAACCCAGGACACTCTAATATTCTCAATATAGCAGGAACAGAGGATTTACACCCCGTTAGTGAGGAGTGAGGAGAGTTTCCACTCAGCAGCACAAAGCTTGGACTCTGTGCACAGTGTGTGTCTTTGGTCCAAAGGCCTGATAAAGGACCCATTAACATGCACCTCTAGTTTTTATGATGGTCCAGTTCCTTGCATGTTTCCGCATGCACCCACACCAGCTGCTCCCTTTCTCAAATTGATAGTTTAGCATAATCCTGTTTTTCTAAAAGGGCAGCCTATGAAACTGGGGCTTTTGTGGCACAAGACATATCCTTCCTCCCGCTGCCGTTTCTACAGAGACAGTGATGTATTTGGGCAGAGGGATAGGGCAGATGAGATTAGTAGTGTCTTCAGTCACCATAGTTTGATCCACATGGGGCTGGACTGCAAAAGCCCTTGCATTTCACACACATGGAGCACAGTCAGGTTACTACAGCTTGGTAAATTATTAATAGATCAGCCCATTATAGGCTGTGGTAACTGATTACACGTTCACTCAGTTTAAACCAGGGTTGCTTAGTTCCTGCTCTCCTTGGCTTCTTGCTACATGGTCTGTTCTCCTGTTGCAGATGGACAGACCATTTCAAGGCACTGGGGAGCTGCACCACAGCTTGCTCCTTTGGGATGTGTTAACTTGCACTGCAACACACTGGGTTGGTTCAGGCTGTGAGCAAATAGTTGCAAGCACCAGCCCATAGCAGCTCTGGCTCACCAGCTCTTCCATGTGACCAGACTCATGCTTCATCTGTGCCTGTCCCAGCTTAAAAGGAAAACACATTAAGGTAAACCAAAAGAAGGCTTAGCTTAAAGGCGGTAACTCAGTCGTGCTGGAGCACTGGAAGGGTACAGGCAGGATGGGATTAATCTCATCTACGTGGCTACAAGGCAGAGAAGTCTAAGATAGTAGCTGCAGACTATGTAGTCAATGGGAAAAAACAAATGGTAGTTCTGAGGCCCCTTTCATCTGAGCTGTCTGAAGTGACTCATTTAGTGTGATGAAACATGAGTAACTACTTATTTCTCTCCAGTGGCTACCTAGAGATTTTTAAGGTGACAAGCTTCATGGCCAATGTCTATGCTGAGCCAGGCAAATTCGACCCACAGTCTTAGCTGATGGGTGATTATCCATTAAACTATGGTAATAAATCACACCGGATCACTCACTCAAATCTCAATTTTCATCAAAAGTGATTTAACTTATCCAGTGAAAAAATTAGATTCAACTGAACTGAGATAAATGATTCCTAGAATGGGGTTAGTCACACAAATGAAATTGACTTCAGGTACAACTTGTACTTAAATTATTTGGGACTTGTGTTAAAACAATGCTTAGTAACCCTTACTATGGGAATTAATAGAATGTTAGCCATAAAAAATAGGAAGTTCTGAAGTCTGAATAAGAAGTCTTGAACAAGAAATAATCACAAGGCTTTCTATCTTCCTTAAAAAAGGTTGAATAGCTACAGGTGTTGATTGCAATTGGGATTTCTAAGTGTTAATTGTTCCATGGGTTGTATCAACCTCTATGTAATAGAAAAGTGGAACTGTTAGAAGGAGATTCAGTTTTATATCTTCATTTGTTTTGCTTGGATGATTCTGTAACAACTTTTTGGGGTATGTTCAGAGCAAAATCTCCTCAAGCATACTTAAAAGGGAAAGTATAAAATTATGTAACAACCAAAGGTATCTTTTAAAGACAGAAGAATCATCTCCTTGGAATGAGTTGTATAACTTTCTGTAACTTGCTGTTAAAAACAGAAAACGGTAAAACTTTCTAAAATATATTGGCAAAAGAAATCTTTGCTACTGTATCATACACCAGTTCCCTGAAGAAAACAAACTCCATCCCAAGCAACACTCTTTCCTCTGGTATAAATGCATCTACATGAAGGCTTAGCAGAAATACATTAGAAAATGCACAAGCATAATTCATTACATATTCATTCTTCTCTGTTATTTAATCTCTTTTTATATGCAGTGTGTATAGTTGATGATCAGGCTTTCTCTTTAGGCATCTCTACTTCTTATCTTGTATATCCTATCTACTCTGTACCTTTCCAAAGGTGGATGGATGTACTTGAATCTTGGAATCTGGATTGCCGGTTTCAATATACAGCTCATACAGTAGCCGACAGGGTACAGTGCATCCTCCACACAAATAGAAATTATCAGCTAGCCTTTAAAACAGAAGTCATCAATTGGTTTATGTCACAGTTAGAAGAAAGAATTGTCAGATTTTAATAGTTCATCAGGTTTACAGTGAACTCTGTAATAGTCACTCTGATTTTACAGAAGCATAGAATCAAAAAGAGCTACTTCCTTTGCGTTAATCTGTATCCTGGGAAACAATATACTTTTTCATATATATATGTATACTCCCTGTTTATTTTTAACTTTTAAAGCTCTATTTTCCCTGTTTTCAACATGTAAGAGAGGTCATGTGAGATTCTGCTAAGAAATTAACTAGTTCTCATAATTTTTGAATTAAAACATATAACTTAGTAATACCTTAAAACATTAACACCAATACAGACAGTATTAGAATTTCTCATATGCAATATGTTGTTATATAAAAGGCTCTAACTTTGGTCTTCTAAATAGAAAGGTATCCACTATACCAAAAATAATAATATGAGTATTTTTCCTTCTAAAATGTGCAATATAGTGTTTTGGGACAGAGTGCACAAACTATAAAGGACCACATTCTGTTTTCATATAAACTCATTGATTTTAGATGTTTAATAGGAAAGTAGAATTTTTAACTCCCAGTTACTACATAACAGAACTACCATGACTGAAACAGACTTAGGTGTTTAAATATCCATCCTTTTGCCAAATCCCTGATTCATCCTACTAATCAGAATGGTCATAGTCAAGTAAATGCAACTAGTTATGTGAATAAGGTGAGGAAAATGTAAACTTGGTTACTTATTAGCCGAAGATATTACCTTCAACAGGAAAAAAACGATCTTTAATTATAAAATAATGCCAATGGTTTTGATGTCAGAAGATAATAGGATGCAGTACAAATATGGGAGCAAAGCTGAAGCAAAGGAGCAGAGAGATTAATTTACAAAGCATGACATGCTGCTCGTATCAGTGCAGTTCCTTGCTCTGTCTCAGTTTCTGTTCTACCAAATTATTTACGCATATTTAATTAATTTATCAGCCGAATGCTAGTGCAGCACAGTGCCAGTTACTCACTGTGTCTTTACTGATAATCGAGTTGGTTGGGAAAGCAGACTTTTCACATTCACAGGGTGAGATAAGTCAGTTGGATTTTAAACCAGCACCCTCTGTTTTAGGTAGCCTGACTGCAGGCAACCCAGTTGTTTATCTTTGTTGCTTTGGCCGTAGACAGTAGATAAGGTCTACAGCAAATTGGCTTGCTAGAACAGACTGAGCAAGAAGATGGTCTCTGTGCAGCTTGATGATGTCTACCTTACCTGTTTTTTGTGCCTCCTCCCCTTTTTCCATTGAAGAATGCTATCTGCTTCCTGTCTCCCTAGCAAAAGATGCCCAAATACCTCACTTCTACTTCCCTGAAGACCATCTTCTCACCCAACAACCCAAGAGGCTGTGCTGGGCTCCCTGTCAGCTCCTCACCATCTCCATCCCCACCATCCAACAGCAAAGGCTTCACGGCTAGACCTGAGCAGGGACCTGCACCCAAAGATAAGGGATCTGCTGCTCTAATGGGGTATTTCCTGTCATCAGGCTAAAAGGTAAATGAAATTTATTCTACATAAGAATCTTGATGAGCTCTGCCTCCTAGCAGGCAGAAATGCTTTTTCTTCTAGCGCATCTCAAAATCCTTCACAATTGAGCAGTCTCAGAGGAAATTAATCTTAAGTTCAAATTCATCCTTAATATAACACAAGAGACATTGGAAGTGCATCAGAAATTAATTCATGCTTCAATATCTGGTTTCTGCCAATAGTTTTTCCTCAGTGTTTAACTACTTAGTGACAAAGTATTTGGGAATTCCATTTTGTGAATTTTTTGCCTATTAAACTGCCAGTCTTTTTCAAATAGTAAGTCAAACACCTTCTTAGTGCTGACATAGAATACAAAAATATTTCTGTCAGGAGAAAAATCCACACAGAAGAGAGCACAGCACTCATCTTCTTGCTTATTAGCCCCAAAGTTTTCAAAACCTGAGTTTTTATGATATGCCTCAAAACAAAACTGTGAATAAAGACAACAAAATCAAAAGAAAAGCGTAGTAATGAAAAAAAGGTAGAAGTTAAAGAAAAAGCACAGGGGAAATATCTCCTCCATTTATCTACTGTGTATCCATGCATTGTGTGGGGTTTTTATTCAACTGATTTTAGGACCTCGCATAGATTCCAAGTGTTTAGGGTTTGCCACCTGTTCTATGTGAACTCTCAGCAGCCAAGCCATTATACAGGTTGGCAAGTCTGCTGTTGAACCATTTCTGGACCAAGATCTGATTTGACATTAGCAATGCACCAACTGTAAAATGAAGCTGAACATTTAAAATTTTTCAAAATATGAAAAGAAAGTTGTCATGATGAAAAAATCATTAGTTCATCCTTTCAAGGATTGCTTATGATTCAGTTGTATGCTGTGCCTCAAACCTATTGGATGAATGACCTTGTACGAATCTCTTCCTTCAGTCCTTTTAAAATGGGAGCAGTGGTATCTGTATCACAGTAAAAATACAGACTAGCTCC
The DNA here is from genome assembly GCA_013398955.1 of Callaeas wilsoni. Classification (NCBI taxonomy): domain Eukaryota; kingdom Metazoa; phylum Chordata; class Aves; order Passeriformes; family Callaeidae; genus Callaeas; species Callaeas wilsoni. The sequence continues at coordinate 33,811 of VWPU01003246.1, forward strand.
CACTGCTCAAGTGACTGACATGGGGAATAAAATTATTTAAGATTACTTGCTGACAAGTTGAGAGTTTGTATGTGTTGTTACTGTTTCATACAAAGCTTCAACATTATCTACTAGCAGGACTCATCTGTGCTTGGGGAGAGAAGGAAACTAAACTAACCCTGGTTTCTCTTTGGCTGTCATGTGGCAGATGATGCTCTTCTCAAAGTCCAAGAAAACAATGGTGACAACCTTCCTCCACCACACAAAGTGTCTCATTAAGGAATTCGACCATTACCTTCAGCTCAAGAAAAAATAACCTCGGAGAATGCCAAACGCCCAGTATCACCCCGAGTGCTGGTGTGACACCTGCTCACAGCCACCTGTGTGCTGTAAGAGCCCACCAGGCACGAGTGGTCCAGCCAGGGAGATCCTCGACAGCTGCCCTGCAGCATCACACCAGGTGGATGGCTGCTGCCAGGGGCCAGATCCCAGCCAGTGACAGGCTGGGACAAAATCCCATTTCCCCCATGTCAAACCACCTCCATATCACTAAGGCTTGTGGCAGGAGATGGACTTTCAGGAAAATTCCCCTCTTTCCTGGTATGGTTTATGCATCGCCATGATGATGAGGCCTTTGCAGCAAACCAGACTCTTGCCCTACGAAACCGCGAGAAGAGTTAAAAGCAGGACTCCTACACTCCCCGTGGCAAGGCAGATCCTGCAAGGCCCCCGGCAAAGGAGAGACAGCCGCGCCACCTCCCCGCTCCGTCCTCAGCCACGGCCCCTTCCCGGCAGCGGGCAAGGGGACAGCACCCACCATTGGAGGACGGGGAGGTAGGTGAGGGAAGTGGGGCCGAAATAAGCCACCTCGGCCGGCTCCGGGACGGGCTGTTGTTCCATGTCGTCCATAGGTACCGGGATGGTGGGGCCGAGGCCGGTGGGTGCCGGGGCCGTCGGATAACGGACGGCGGGTAACGCCTGTCCCGCGCCAGCCCCGCGCAGCGCCGCGCCCGTCCCGTGCCCGTCCGGTGCCCTCCCTGCGCTCTCCCCGCCCCCGTCCCGCGCCCGCCCCGCGCCCGCCCCGCGGGGGGACCTGCGCCCTGCAGAGGGCTCGGGGGAGCCGCGGCCCCGGTGCGAAGGGCAGGCACCACGCGGCATTCCTGGCACCCACTCGTCTCCTGCCAGATGGGATTTTTGTAGGAACTGCAGCCGAGAAAAGGAATTCTGTCCAAATCGGAAAGCGGTGTAAATGGCCGATCGTGCGGCGGGCAGTAATTCTGAATGTCACGTAGTGACAGGAGAAGAAGGAATAGCTTCAAACTAAGAGGAGGTTTAGATTACATTTTAGGAAAAAATTCTTTACAGTGAGGGTGGTGAGGCACTGGCCCAGGTTGCCCAGAGAAGCTGTGGATTCTCCGTTCCTGGAAGTGTTCAAGGCCAGGTTAGATGGGGCTTTGAGCAGCCTGGTCTAGTGAAAGGTGTCACTGCCCAAGGCAGAGGGGGTTGGAACTCAGCGATCTTTATGGTCCCTTCCAACCAGGCCATTCTATGATTCCATGATTCTGTGATCATGAGTGCCGTCTTAGAAGGTTTTGCACATCTTTAAAGCCTTACTTTCAGCATTTTCAACAGGAACACAGCAAACTCCCATAATAGTTTAATTTCTCTTTGATACAGATAGATGAAAGGTCTGTCTGCTCTGCTGAAACCCTGTAAGCACTTTTCCATCACAAGTATCCATTATGCAAAATGAGCTTTGCTGCCATGTGACTGACAAACATAAATTATGTATGGCTGGAGCATCTAAAAGCTTACTAGTTCATGGCTTTGGGTTACATCAGAACTCAGCTTCTCAGAAACTCCCACAGCTCCCTCCTGTTAGTTAGCTTCCTGAAATCCCCATGTATGACACAGACTGGCTTGCTTCCTTTGTTATGACAATATGACCAAAGCCAACATGTTGGTAGACAGCAGTATTAAAGCGGGGGTAGGGAGCATGACACCAGGAAAGGGAATTTAAGGTGGCAGGTTGCTGGTTTTCTGGTCCCTTGATGTACCTTGCTTTTGAGGAGCAGTGCACACAGATGTCATGTATGGTACAGGTTGCTTTGAATCGGTGAAGCCTCATGCTGTGTTGAGAAGCCCATGGGAAGACATTGTTCACTCAAGGGCCCCTGAAGCAAAGCCTTGAAAATGATGTCTGCCAAAAACACAGGTTAGTGTTAGTATACGCGTTGTAACCAGTACAGTCTGTCATCAATAACTGTACTTAATAGCTGATTGTGGAAGCTTCCCTCAGTAGCTCCAGCTTTTGGCCTTGATTTTGTATGTCTGCAGTCTACTGACCTCCTCTGTGGGACATTTAATTTAGACAGCAAATACTCCTGCAAATACTGTAGAGGGAAAGCTTTCTCTGGTTAAAATAGCTGTTGTAAGAACCAACAACAGTGATGTTGCAACAACTGTAATACTTGTGTGGTGTTGCCACGTAAGTACTCCCGGAGCTTCTGCAGCAGGTCTGGCAGTAGATGCTGCCTGGGACACTGACTGCTAGTTCAGGTGTGCCTGTCCATTCTGAACCCAGAGCAGTGCCCTCCACTCCATGCACCTAAGGAAATGGAAACCTTATCTCCAGTTTCCAACAACTGGCTTGCTTATATGTTTGCGTGTGCTTCTGAGTCTTGGTTATAGTTCTCAAGGTTCATGACCTACAACTGACCATTTGAGACAATCTGAAACCCTACACAGTGAAGTTCCCTGGGCCCAAAGACACCTTAGCAGGAAAAAAACCCAAAAAACATTTACAGCTTAGCTAAAACTGAAGAATAGTAAATGGAATATTACTGTGGTAACAGACTGAAGTAAGGGAAATGATACAGATCAGAAAGTCCCTGGGCAACACCTAATACTCAGAAAGGTTTTGATGAAAAGAAGCAAATGCGGCACAAAAAAACCCTGTCCAGTTACTGTCCATGGCTTGAGAGATACCAGTTAGGTCATGGAATTTCTCCTGCCCCGTTTGCAGATAATGAGAGAGACAGAGCTGTGTGCTGTTCAGGTCTTGACACTACTTTTATTTGATTAGGGCTTTCCTATTTTTTTCCAAAAATGACTCTTTACTTTTCAGATAGTTCTAACACTTGCAAATGTTTTTGAGAGGGGTGGGGGAGTGGGACAGAAAGGAGATTATGACTTTAAATGCCAGGTTGTTAGTAGAATTTGGTTGAAAACCTGAAATCAGTTTCTTCAGTTTAAACCAGTCAGATAGGACTGGTGGATGTAGATTAGGTCAAGCTGTAGTAAGTCTTTATTCTTGCATAAGCTGAAAGCTGCAAAGCTCTTTATTGCTGTCATGGACATACTCCTTATATAAAATTAAAGCGTATATAATGAACATGCACTTTGACTGAAAAAAGATTTGGTATAAAATTAGGAGTACGGTTGAACTGATTAAAAGGTATACAAAAAAATCTTCCTTCCTCTGACTTTAACCCATAACTAGGACAAATTTAAACCAAACTTTGAGGTAATAGACATCTCCAAAACGTTGTAAGGAGTGTCTTTAGCACAAAATTCCCTGTTCAGATTACTATCTGCCCTCAGCCTCCCCATTCAAGAGAAGGTTTGGATACCTTAGGAGATTTAGATGCCTTGTAAGGTAAACAGATTATGCAAGAGCTCTTGCTGGTGACAGCTGTCTTGTAAAGGCAAGTGCTAACATCTCTCAGATATTTACAGTTTTAAAAAAAGTGCTTTATAATATTTTTTAATACTTAAGCTAAAGTATGTATGAAACAATCATAAAAGCAAGTGAATCTACTACAGCTTCCATCACTGCCAGCAGCAATGAAAATATGTGACTATAGTAAATTGCATGTTCCCCTAGAGGTGAAAAGGCCTGAAAGGTATTTATTGCGTTCATTCTCATGTAGGAAGGAATGGATCAAAGAGCTTGAAAAGTAAAATAACAAATACAAATCCCTCCCTCACATCCACCAAACCAAGGTCCTGGAGCAATGTACCATTACCTTTTCCATATGAAAAGTTAAAAGAATTGGGTCACTGTTGGTGTAAGAGTCCCATTGGACAAAGGCAAATATTGCAATTTGAGAAATGTGTCAGTACATTTTGTTGGTTTGGTGTCTGTCCGTTTGTTTGTTTGCTTGTTTGTGTTTTTTTAATCTCTACTAGTTGGCCTACCAGGACAAAATTACGTCTGTGCAAAGGTTTACTCATTTTCCCTTCCTTTAAGACCTGAATAATACCAATGACCAGGCATTACCTCAATCTGATCAGTTTACTGTGAGCAGAGATCTTCAGAGTCATAGTTATCTTTCAAACTTAGTTTGAAATAGATCACTTGAAAGAATAAAAAAAAATACAAAATTTATTTCTGGTTGTGCCATGACATCTGAAACAGCAGCAAAACCAGAACAGGATTGCAACTACCTTCTCCTTAAGTATAATGCTTTAACATTATAGAACACTATGTCCTTCACAAGCCACGCACTTGGACATGAATGCACATGAGGAAGAGGAAGGCTTCTCTCCCAAGTGCCTATGGCATGTGAACTCTTTTGTGTATGAAAATCCAATTCAGCAAAGCATGTCAGCATGTTTGTAAGACTGCTTCATTTCAGCAAAGCATTTAAGAATGTGCTTAAATTTAAATATGTACTTAGCTGAATCGTTCTGCTGAGTGGGGATTGATGGCTGAATTGAGGCATTAAACATTAATGAGGGAGCTGGGAACACAAAATAATATGTAAATTTGGATGTGTCCTGTCATGACTAGAATAAACTGATTCAAACAATGCAATCATGGCATGACTAAGATCTCTTGAAAGATGCGAAACCATTAGAAGTACTTAGGACCTGGTGACTTGAGATGGGACACAATCACTGACAATCACTCAGTTCTTCACTAATCTCAAATCACCTGGTTTTGGAGTGTCTGGTGGAGAGGCTGGGTGAGAATCTCTTCCACACAGCAACTGAAACACTTAACTGTCTGTTAGTACGTCGTTAATTCCAGATGCTGCCCAGGGCTGGGCAGTGTCATCTACCGATCTTCTTTTAACTAGGTTGAAGGATGAATTCTTTGACTGCTTTTGGTCCAGCCACAACTGGTAGCAGGGTCTGTCTGAGCAGCTCTGTCCCTCTTGTCTGGAGAGACTCTGGTGTGAACACTTCCCACGGGGCCCTGCTGGTCACCCTTTGTGCTCCTGCATAGGGCAGTGCCTCTAGGAAGGTGACCGTGCAGCTGAGGACTGTGGTTTCCACCGTGTGCTGACACCTGCTCTTTATATTTCTCACTCTTTAGACCAGCTTAGGGCAGCCAAACAGTTTATACAGTGATTCATGAAGATGGAGATATGGATAAAAGCCTATCTGTCCAGAAGAGGCTGAGGTAATGCTTGCAGGAGAAAGCAACTGCTTCATTTCTGCTTGGCAGAAGTTGTTGTGCTTGCTCCTCCAAGTAGAAGTAGCATTTTATGATGCTTCCCTGATACATTATTTTTGTGGTTTTGTTTTGTTTTCTACATTTTGGATACTGGAGTTAACTTTCTGTTTAATAGGACAATCTATTATTAATTATTTTAATTATTTAATTATTATTAATAGGACAATCTATTTATAGCACAGCTGTGCTATAAACTCTGAAACAGTGATGCTGGGTTTGCATGGTAGAGTAATTTGAACAGAAAAGAAAAATTCTGTACAATAAAAGCAGTGGTGAGTCATACAAAAAAGCCCTATGTATCTCAGAGGGTAGTGGTTGAAACAGCAGCTCTTATATTAGCTCTCGTGCCTGGTTTGCAGACCACATACAAAAGATCCTTGATTGTATTTGTGTGTCAGGAATGTTTACACAGTGAATCAATTAGTTTTGAAGTAAGGAATGGCATTAAGGGCAGCTTTCAAATGTGTTCACAGTAAAGTCCAACTACAAAAGTTTTGAAAAGAGAGAAAAACATCACCCTCCTCCACAAAAATAAATACAGACTTTACTATGAAAAGAGATGTTTTCTTTCTTTTTTTCTTTATTAAAACAACAGGTGAAAATGTTTCACTTAAATAGCTACATTAGCTAATAATTGTCTTGAAAGTATTTGTTGAAAGATTCAGCATAGTGTTTGACATAATTAAATGACAATGCAGTTAACAGTTAACTGCTCTGAAACTGACTTTTATTGTAACAAATACAAATCCTGCCTCAGTAATTTTTGAGGGTAAAGCATATGTTACATGAGTGATGTAGTTTTATCTTCTCACTTTTTGAATATTTTAGGCCAAATGGTACATCAGAGAAACTTTATATGCCTGTAGTGTCGGGGTGGTATGATTAAAACCGCATACAGTTCTGTATTCCTATTATTCCTTTACAAATCTTGTTTTATTCTTCAGACCAGAAAACATTGTAGGAGATAGTGTGATTTATGCCTTGCTTATAGTTACATAACTGACATTTTTGTATAATATTTTATCTCAGATTACCAATAAATTTGAGAGAGAGAGAAAACACTCTAAAAGGCTTAATAAGCCTAACCACTGTAGGAACAATGAAATCTGAAGTACCATGACCCATCTGAACTGTTCAGCTCCACCAGGATCCCTCTTTGATCAGGAGGTGAATTAGACAACCTCCAGACATCCCTGACCATCGAATTTATTCCATGATTGCTGCATGGTCTCCTTCTTAATTGCATCTGAAGCATTTGTGACTTGTCTATGCTTGGCTTTTGTTCAAGTAAGTAGAACGTTCATTTATGTTGCTGGCAGTAGTGTTGCTGTAGCTGCAGCACTGTACAGATACAGCCAAGGCAAACTTTTTATAAAGAGAAATCTTTTACTTGGGCCAGTTGATACAGCTAGACTAGATATAGATACTGTACGTCCACACAGATTGTGTTGGATCTGAAGCTAGCAGCAAACTGGCTGATAAAGGTTGGGAACAATTGCTCTGGTGGAAAGAGAGAGTGTTTCTTTTTCTCAATTTAGTGAATTAGATTAGGCTGATAAGGTTTAGGACGACAAGATGTCTGCTATACCAATGGATACTCTCTGTTTTCATTGGAATAAATTACAAAATCAACCTCTGTGAAACATTAGCTACAAAATTCCCCTTTGAGGAGCTTGTGTGTTTATACTGTGGCCTCATAGCTCTGCACTGACATGAAGGAGCTCTGGGGCAGTTGGATTGTGACCAGCCTTGGAGGGGCTCTGGACAGATCAACATCCTTCATTTATGGTCCTGATTTGTGATCCTGATCTTGAACTACACTCCATCATTTCTGACCCTTACAAATACTTTCCTTACTGCTAAGTGCTCCTCAGATGGCTTACATAAAACTTTCCACCACTGCAAATTTCTTATTTGAACTGTGAGCTATTTGTAACATGGGACTGGACCTCTGGTTGATACTGTTGGAGTTTTGCAGGAGCAAGGACTAGAGTTGAGTGAATACATACCTTAAATATTTATTTGCATTCAAAAGGGAACGTCCATTTAACTGTGGTTGTAATCCTTTCATATTTGTTTTCTATGACTATGCGATCATGTGAGCTTTACTAGCATAATACTTCTCTGTGAGAATGCCCATGGGACTTATTCATGGGAGGCAAACATTTAATTCAAATGTTGGGTTTCCAAAAGGAGGTTTAGAATTTTCTATTGACTTTCTTTTGATTACTTATTCAAACTCGGTGTTACGATCCTTGAGGAAAAAGCAAAGCAAACCTAGGCAATATTATAGTCTGTGGGACAATAAGCATTCACACTCTACTTGTTAATTTTAAAAAACAGTATGAATATGGGCCAAAAGATATATGGATCTTAAATTCACTTTTCTTGATTTATTGTAGAAGATACATTCCCAACTGAAAATTTCAATCTGGATTACAATATTCATAAATGGGATGATCTGCAGACCTACAATTATTCACTGAGTATTTCATTCATGATTTTATAAAAAGCACATTTCAGACTAGAACTGCAGATCTGCAATTGATTCAATGTAAAATTTGCCAAAGAAAATCCTCTGGTAAGATGGATGTGTGAGTTAGAGATGCAGGATGTGGTTGCTTAGTTACTAAGCAGGAGTCTACCTGAAAAGCAGAGAGTATGGAGAGCACTTCAGAGTATGGAGAAGGGTGTTGCCCTTTACTTTTGACCGACATTTCTGCTGAACGTTAAAATCTTAAATGTGGAACCAATTTTAATAAACAGTGATTCCACTTGTGCAAACTCATTGCTACCGCAGCCAGTGGTAGTGCAACCATCACGGAAGATAGAATCACTGGGGAAAATTTAGACAAAACTTAATTTTAAGAGGCATTTTAAAGAATGTACCTTAGATGTTTTTCTCTCATATGCCATCCTAGTTGCTCTCAGATAAACAAATCACAGAGATTTCTTATCTGTTTTAATATTTTCAATATATCCCTGGATTATTTTAAATAAAATTTTTATAGCTGTTTAAAATTAAAAAACTAAACAAATCATTAACCTATAGTACTTAAAATTAGTTTTCCCCTGAATCTGATTCTTGACAGATGCAGTATTTAACAAGATTCTGTGATGTTTCTGCAATTTGCCAAAAATTTTTCAAATATTTATAATGTATTTTCACCGTCTTGAAAATAATGAAGACAATTGATTATTCCCCTTTCAACTGTGCAACAAGAAGTTAGAATCAGAAACGTTTTCCATAATTTGAAGCCTCAATGGCCACAGGGAAAAATATTTTTAAATCAAATATTTAATGGTTTTTGTAATTGAAAGAGATGCTAACATATTGTTAGGAATGCACAAAGCTTTTGTTTTAGAAGATATACAATTTTGACTGTGAGTGAATCTTGGAAAACAGCATGATTTAATTTGCCATCACAGTCAAGTGATCTATATGAATGATTTCAGACAATTTTATGACATACTTTTTTATGCTTCTGCAGCTGTCATCTTGTCTTCTCCCAATTTTCTTAGCTACAAAACAGATCTCAATCATTTTGTTTGTAGAAGTTACCCTGGAATTATTTTATCACTCATACCATTTATAGGCATTAGAGTACCTAAGGATGCAATTAGTTAAGAAATCTCTGCATAAATTGTACTAAGTATTGTATTGAGCTACGCACAGTCATTTCTTAACAAATTTTAGAAAGTACAGAACATTTTTCTAGAGCTTGAATCTTAATGGCAGGTTACAGTCACAGCTATGGCTACAGTCTGTATAGAAACGTAGTATGACCAAGAAAAAACCCATAAATAATATGTAAAGCCTGCCTTACTGTGGCATTACTTGCCTATGCAATATCCATTTTTCAAACCCTAAACTCAAATGCTGTTTTCCATGCAGTTACTATTTACCCATGTGGAAATGCACGGGAAGGACCTCCAGCCACGACCTGGCTCTCTGCTGGCATGAGAGCTGGAGGGATGCATCTGCATCCCCTTGTTTTCTTCCTCACTGTGTGGGGAGGCGCAGAAGGCCAGGAGCATGGCACTCCAGCAGCTGAACAACTAAGGGACCACGAGGCGCCTTGCAGGTGAGCCTCAGCTGCTCCAGTGGGGTGACTATTCACAAGTCTTTCTTCTCTGACCTTCGTCTCACTCTCATGGGTTCTTTCATTTCAATTTTAATTGGAGGCCTCAGTAAAGCGGCATATTCATCCCACATTTTCTGAAGGAATCTTCCATCTCTGAAACCCTCAACCACCCCTTGCCATCCAAATTACTTCCCCCCCCCCCCATCATATCTTGTGGCTTCCTTCAGCTGCCCTCCTTCATTAACAGTTCCTGACACATAAGCAGGTTAATACAAGAAAATCATATCAAGATGAAACCCCCTTTTGAGCAGGCTGCTGAAGCCTGGCTGGGAATTAACAATAACGTCCAGTAAGAGTTCTCTTGAGCAAATCCTATTAATAGCAGGCTACCTTGGTCAGTCAAAACACTGAAACATCATATTTAAACACACCAGAAACCATTGGCAAAGTTTTATGGTGTTATTCCTTGTACCTCATCTCCTTAGGTGGGATAAAAGAGTACAAGTGATGGTCAGAGCAATGCCGTATTTTAACAGGCAAAACACAAATCAATGGTACTTACTTCAGGTGAGCCATGTAGCATAGTTTTAGAACTATGTAAAAAACCAAGTGGTTTCTTTTAAATGCTATGATTAAATATTATTGAAATGCTAACTTTCTTTGGGCTGAATGCTACTTTGAAAATGAGATTTAATCAAGAGTTACAGTGCCTAATGTTACTCTGCACAGGTTTGATTGATTCAGTTTTCTTCTTGCTCCTGCAAAAATGAATGCAATAAGACATGACTCTTAAATTAAAGAGTAGATTATCACCTTCAGGGAGGAGTCAAAGGATTTAGGACAAACCTCAAATAAGGGATGGATGAACATATTAATGACAAAGGATTTAGCATTCACTGTCTGCTAGTTTGAAATAAATTAAGACAATTTGAGCATGTGTATGACAAAGCTTTTCCAGTTTCCTGAAACCAAATTTATTAACCACTAACACATGCTAAAAACCCTTAACCCTTTGATAAAAGGTTGGGAAGTAAGATGTGCATGTTAAACGTAAAGTAATTTTTCATTATTAGTAATATTATTACGTGTGGTATTTTGTCCTGTTTGTTTTTGTTGGGTAGGTAGCTGCTTATGTTCTGCCAGTTAATCCTGTTCTTTTGCCTGTTTTAACTATAAAGCACCTAATATTGTAGTGACTGCTTCCAATAAATTAAAAATACCTGGATAAATAGAGAGGTGGTGTTGTCTATTAGGCACAATACCCAGGTTTGGTTAAAACCAGGAAAGTCTGCTCGAGCTTTTAAAGTAGCTTCTGCAGCTTGACACAGATATAAAAGACTTGCTCTCAGCTCTAGCAGAAATGCCTCAAGCATAAGGACCTGGAACTTCTGTTCAAGGACAGAAATAATCAGCACACACAACATCAGATTTTTTCTGTTCAGCCCTCATAAATATTGTCGCTAATTCTACATGTGACAGTGAAAAGCATTTTGCAGCCTTGTGAGGTTTTTACGTTTTCAGCTTGGTGTGGTTTAATCACAAGCTTTGTAGCTTGGAGAAGAACAACCTACTTGTGCATTTCCCCAAAAGCAATGGTTCACATGCCTCTGAAACAGAGAGGATAAAATGCCCAGGCTGTGGCCAGTTTCAATGTGTGTCTCATCAGTGGTGCTGCCAGTCACCCTGCAAAGCCAATGCGATGCAGCTTTTAGTCACAGTGCTTAAACTAACTTCTGATACTCTGAAACCACTGGGACTTGCTATGGGTTTTTAATCAGGCCCTTATAGTTCTCCTTTTGTTAGTATACAGCAACTCTTAGAGGCTGGGTTTAGCCAGTGTTTCTGACTGAGGTCTCAGCAAAATTTGTATTGTTTCATGTATGAGCCCATATAGAAGCGGAGTTCTTTGAAAACCCTCATCATCATTATCTAAGTGCAACTTTATCATTCTACAGCAGTAACCTTTCTGGGAACCTCACCACTGGTGAAAGTACTGGGCTGAGGAAAAAAAAGGATCAGGAAAAAATGTACTACAGTAACCCCTTATTAGTGAATGAATGCACACTCATGCATACTTCAGCTATCTGCTTTGATATCCAAGTACAATAGAGCTATAGACTAGGCCCAGAATTTGACCTTCAGTATCTTACTGCCAGGGCATTTATTCCTCAACTGGTTTCTTTAGTCTTAGGCTGTTTTTGTGCTAAGTAGTGAAGAAGCCTGGTAACCCCTGCTGTGCCAGAGGAGATCAGCCCTGTACAGTGACCATGGCGTAAGACTGGCAAACTTGAGCCTGACATGTAATGACATCTCCTGCCAATCCTTCTTCATCCACAGAACCCAAGCTTTATTAAGCTGCTTAATGACGGCATAATGTTTACTTCCTTTTCAATGTAGGTATAGAAGGGATCTGAATAAAATTATTCCCTCTTGGTCATGAAATATTATATGTTGTTAAACACACGTTGTACAGCTGAGAGCATAACAATTTGAGGACAGAACTACCTCTGGAAAAACCATTTTTGCTGCTCTTCTCCACATTCCTATCTGCCTTTTATATCACTGTATATCTTTGTTATTATGAAATACATCTTTCTGCATGGTGGTCATAGCTCAAAGATTATTTGAAGGGAATGTCTCTTGACAGTCATTTTGCTTGCTCAAGCCTTTGGAGTTCTTGAAATGTAAAGATTTATGTCAGTTTTTTTCCCTGCTTGTCCCTTACCTAAGTATATATAGATGTATATCTCTATCTCAAAGTGGCTGATTAAAGTAACTGGTACAGAGGAATCCCCATCCTAGGACCAACACCTTTTGCTATACCTGTGGCTTCAGTCAATGCTTGTCTTTTGAGACCTGGAGGAAAAATACACAGCATAAACACAGAATCAAGGAGCAGGAAGTATTTTCTTTTTTCTGATCAAAAATTTTGCTGAGCTATGTTCCTTTGCTACAAGACTGAAAGCCCACCCACCTATAGAATGTGATACTACAGCTTTGAGTAGGGTAAATTAATTCAACAAACACAAGGCCCTGATGACTCTGATCAGTTATCAGAACTGCTCATCCCCCTTTAACAGTAGGGATAATATGAGGATGTATTTTGGGAGTCTCCATAGGACTGGGCCAGATACCCAGGGTTTTAAAAAGAGAAAAGAACACTTCCCTTTTAGGTAACAATCTAAAACTGTTTAAACATCCCTGAATGGTTTCTCCTTCCTGTGCTAAATGATTTTCAGAGTGTAAGTGGTTACCTTTGCTGGTCCTTTTGGTAACAGCTGCATTGACATATGGAGGAACACGTGAAAAAGGCTTTGTCACCACACCTTAGCATTACAGGTAGTCTGTTTTATTGAGATCCATGAACTGAACATCATGACAACCATACCATGAGTGATGTGCTTTCTCTCCCGTCCCTTCCCCAAGGTACAAGTCACACCTGCAGTGCACTACTTTGTTTTGGCAGAAATTTTGTTTTAAATGCACGTGCTGCTGTTTGTACAGAGTAGAAAAAGTGAGGCTTAAAGGAGAGGTCTTGCACTTGGCACAAAAGAAGCAGGCTTGTAATGTTCATAGTTGCTAGGGGAGCTCATTGCCCCTAAGATGGGGTATGCCATTATGGGAAGCTCTCTTACAAGTGGGGAGCAAAGCTGGACATCACAGTCTTCACAGAGGAACTTCAGATGCATTTGGGACCCAGACTACTGAGTGCTTTGGAGACAATGGACTTGGGCTAGAGTCAACATTGTAGGAAAACACTAAGAGGGTGCTAGTCCTAATCTCTGCGGGTGAGAATAAATGTTGCAGGCTTCTGCACTTGCTGGAATTTCCTAAGAGCTCATGACTTCTCACTCATATGCATGACATTGCTTTGGTCTAGACAAGAGCTGACAAAAGCTTGTATAATGGGGAACAGGTCACCATCTGATGCTGAGTGACGCCCATGACCGTTAAATGACATTGTTTTTCCAGAGAGTTATCATAACTAACATTTTCTGTTAGAACATATGACAAGAACTCTGTTACATTTTTTGCTCTGCTTTGAAAGAAATTCCCTTCCACAATTCATGGTCAAATCTGGCTAAAAGATTCTGGAATGGGGCTTTTGTGATCAGACTTTTCTGCTGTGAATTGAAAAAGAAAAAAAAAAGTATCTTCTTTGTCAAGGGGGTTCAAAGTTGACACAATCAAAAGTAAAAACTTCCACATAATCTGAAATGACCAAGAATATTTGTACAATGTAAAGTTTGATGACAAAAATCCCTTCAGAAAAGTTATATTACCAGACAACAGTAATTCAGAAAGTGACCACATAATATTTTTTCTTTTATTCTAGATGTCAGCATCTTTCATAAATAAACAAATATATAACTTGCCAGATGAATGAACCAAATCCTTCATGTTCCGAAAGCAGGCAGTAACTCAATAAAGATTTTTTTAAGGAAAGTGCAATATTTGACTGACCCTGTGAAATTTATCCCTCTGCTTCAGCCGTCACCTGCACCATCATACTTCAGGTCACTGCCCTCTTGGGTGTGCTATCACATGTGCTTATTGTGATCAGTGCTGGTCAGTGAAATGATCCAATTTGTCCTCAAATGGTGCAAGCAATTGAGCAGGTGCAGAGGAGAAGGCACTAAGTTCTAAGGAAGGGATGAGTACAAGCCCTGTGCACTGTATAACATCATAGCCCAGTGCACAGCTGAGACTGGTTTTTTGTAGAATTCCAGTTGAGACTGGTTTTTTGTGGAATTCCCCCTCCTCCTGTATTAATTAATTAGTGACAGAGACTCTCCCAGCTGCTGGCCCTTGGTGATCAACACACGTCATTTGCTGAAAGGTGCTGGCCGGAGGGTTTGGCCCATGATGACTAATGCTATTCCAAGGGATTTAGCAGCTAGCACAATCAAGAACCTCTCCCCAGTAGATACTCTGCTTAAGAAGTTAAGATGATTGAAGCCCTACAGACTGAGAATGATCCTGGATTGTGCTTGTTTGTGAGGATGTCTGCCTACATACTTATTCATCCATCTTGCCCACACTACATGATCTGTAAAGACAAAATTATTACCCACTGTCCCTCTGCAAACTGCCATTGATCACTCTGGAGGGAACATGGAAGCCTTCAGGAGGACTAACAGAATTGTAGAATCACAGAATAGTTTAAGCTGGAAGAGACCTTTAAAGGTCTTCTAGTCTAACCCCCTGCAATGAGATGGGACATCTTCAACTAGATCAGGTTGCCCAAAGCCCTATCCAACTTGACCTTGAATATTTCTGATAATAGGGCATCTGCTTCCTCTCTGAACAACCTGTTCCAATGTTTCAGCACCCTCATTGTAAAAATTTTCTTCCTTAAATCTAGTCTAAGTATACCCTATTTTAGTTTAAGATCATGACCTCTCGTCCTATGCAACAAGCCTAAAAGGTTGGTCCCCATCTTTCTTGTAGGCCCCCTTTAAGTACTGAAAGACTGTGATAAGGTCTCCCTGAAGCTTTCTCTTCTTCAGGCAGCACAACCCCAACTCTCTCATAATTTCTTCGTAGGAGCTCCAGCCCTCTGATCATCTTGGTGGCCCTCCTCTGGACCCACTCCGACAGGTCCATGTCCTCGCTGTGCTGAGGGCTCCAGAGCTGGATGCAGCACTCCAGGTGGGGTCTCACCAGAGTGGCGCAGAGGGGCAGAATCCCCTCCCTCACCCTGCTGCTTTGGATGCAGCCCAGGACACAGTTGGCTTTCTGGGCTGTGAGTGCATATTGCCGAGTCATGTCCAGCTTTACATCCACCAGCACCCACAGTCCTCTCTGCAGGGCTGCTTGCAAGCCTTCTCTCCCCAGCCTGTATTGATCCCAGGGATTGCCATGACCCAGGTGTGGGACTCTCTCAGAGCAATGGGCTGAGGGCCCTTACAGCTTGTTACAGGCAAGCCTGGCATTAGCCCACTCCCCTTCAAGTCTAGTTTAAAGCTCTGTTGACAAGTCCCGGTAACTTGTGAGCAAAGACCCTCTTCCCCCTTAATTATAGCGGAAAAAATGTAAGGCTTAAATTTGGCCACTCTTCAACATCAGACTGAATTCGACCCACAGCCACCGAATGCCATTGAAAGGAAAGCTGCAAAATAGCCAGTTCTGGGCGATGTTTCTGAAACCTTTTCCTGTAGTACTGTCATCTTTGTTAGTTAATAACTTCTCTTAGCAATGAAACTGCTTTGATTTGGGTAGAACTCAGAACTTCTCTGCTTTCTTAGAAAAACAAAATTATGCTGATCTGTATTTTTTCCTTGTGCAGGCTGCATTTGTTTGCACACAAAATGTGAATAATGAAGGAGTCTACAAAATTCAGCTGGCGAAATTCTATCAGAGTTTGCAAGAAACAAAACAAACACAAAAACAGCCCATCAAGTAAAAATGGCTGATTGATGCAAAAGGCAACACAGATGGAGGTAATGGGGTTTCAAAAGAGGAATTAGAGAAGATCTGAATGGAAGCTCATAAATCTGCAGCAATTCAGCTTTGCCAAGAATTGCAGTGGGAAATCCTCATTATGGGAGATATTTCCATTCTGAACTCACCCATGAGAGCTTTGCTAGAGCAACCACAGGGAAAGCAGGAGACCCAGCCATCAGCATTCCTGAGCCCTGCCAGCCTGCGCTGCTGACTCACCAGGCAGCCTTGAGTGAGTCACTCATTGCCAGATGCTTCCAGCTGACCTTGTCAAGGCGCTGCAAACAAGGAAGCAAAACAGACTCACCTTTGGCAACTCTGGCAAACAAGTTTTATCATGTCATATTCCAGCTTCTCCCACACCACCAGGTAAGCAGCGTGGCCAAGGAAGAAGCTTTAGGCCAGGCCAGGCCATTTTTGGAGTTGTTTGTAACAGAGGAGGACGTGACTGTCGCAAAGGAAACATAGCGACTGGTAGAAAGTTCTTTCTACACAGAAAGTGGAGAACCTGGTTGGTGGAAAGCTCTTTGCACATAGGCAGCAGAGAAGCCAGTGGCTCGGCAGATCCTATGGGAAAGACCAGTGAATGAGGAGGATGCAGAGTCCCAGGGAAGGAGCCACATAAACATTTGAAATAGCCTCCTACCAATCAAGCTCAGCTGAAGGACTTAGGCAGAGGCTGGTCTTCAATCTTCCACCAAATGGGAAAAATATCACTGCTTCTAACAGTGGGCTAGTGAATCCGGGAGGGCTACAAAATCTGGGGATTTTTCTGTTTTATTCCACCAGTTTCTCACCAGAGGGCATGCCACATTGCTAGTCTGGGAAGGGAGGTCCTTGGTGTGACAATCTGTCTCAAGGCAATTGCTGTGACATGTTCTTTCCTCTTCTAGGGGATCAGATGTGGGCATGCTGATCTGTGTTAGAAAAATATCATCAAAAGTTTCTGAAATAATTCTCTTGGGACTGAGTTTTCCTGAGGGATTTTCTCTGTAGTGCCTCTCTGTAATATCTCTTGTACCACCACCTCTGACCACTAACACTGGGCTGGAGTAACATGACCTGCAAAGCCTAAAAAAAGAGCTGAGACCTGAGTGGTGCCTGGTCAGACCTGCAAGCTCAGGGGAGAAGAAGCCATAATCACCCTTATCCTTGCCTAAGCTTCATTTCCCCTTGCCTCCCAGCACTGGCTCTGGATCAAACTTCCCTGTTTCATCACAGGAGACAATGCCATTAATCACATCGCTGCATCCAGTACTTATACATAGAAAAATCAACCTATGTTCCAGGTTATTGAAAATCCCTCCTGAGTTTCAGCAGAGGGCTAGTTTTAGACTGCAGCTGCCCAGATACTGGTAAGGATCATTACTGGTAAGGATCCTTACTATCAGCTGTGGGGGGAGATTCTTGGGGAGGGTGGGGAGAGATATGAGAGGCTGCCCTGCAGAGCTGTAATCTAGGGTTTAGAGCTCACATCTCCTACAGAGTCATATAAAAGTGCCATTAAAGTCAGTACAGGAGCTCTCACTGCAACAGGCAGCTTAAACACAAACACAGGCAACAAGCTGTGTCCTGAGTGCTCCCCCCAACTTTGCCCATCTTCCCCTGGGCTCTGTGAGGACTGTGAAATGCAGGAGGATTTGGGATGGGTCTCAGCTCTGTTGGGCTGATGAGGGTAAGCTGATGTGAGCTATATGGCTCCTATTTTCTGTTACTGTGACCATTCCGTGACACCTGAAAGCTTCAGGAAATGATTTGTAAAACCGCATTTGCAACAGGTTATGTGCACTAAGGGAACTGTCGGAAGAGGTGTCAAGAAATTGTCACAGGTATGGTAAACCCAGCTATGTACCACCAGCAACACAGAAAGCTGTCCTGAGCTGTTGGTACTGACTCACAAGCCAGGCTGTATTTTAGTAGATGGGTCTGCACCAGGCTGTAGATCCTCTCCAGCACTCCAGCAGTCACCCAGGTAGGGAATGGACGTCCCTCTGTGTGAGGTCTCACCCTGACACCACAAAGCACTCCACAGGGAGCAAGCCTTCATTCAGAGAGGGAGAACCTCCATGCAATAAGTGCCTCCCTTGTTTCTTCTCTGTGACTCTGTTAGAAAACCAGGCTAGTGAAATACACTTGCCAATTTTAATCCCTGGATATCACAGTGAAGCCTTATGTCCTTTGTGCTGCTTCCAGCTACAGCATTAGCTTTGCTAAACATATTAAGTGTTAGAATTTTTGTACTCTCTTGGTAGAAACAGAGAAAAATAACACTTGTGCTGGAGCTGACCCGTTTGAGCTAGTGAAACACTGAAAACTCCCAGTTGTCTTTGAATAGAAACATCTAAAAGTATTGCCTAAATATTTTGAAACAATATTCAAACTATTTTTTTCTTTGTGAGATATTTTATTTGATGTTTGCAAAATATTTTCTGTATGCAAGCTATTGGATTTGACTCTCAGCTCATGCTAAGCAGTAAGCAACATGCTTTTTGGCTGCAGGACTAAAGCTTTCCTCCTGACAACTAGTGACTTGCAGACCATTGTCTTTCTTTTTTTGCATTTCTGCAGGTAATTTATGCCAAAGTAATGAAGCATTTGCAGAATATCTTCTAATAACCAACAGAAAAACCATTGTGCTATCTCAGAAGTTGCAGTTAATGAAATTATTTGGTTTTACTTGCAGTGCACCTAAATGGTTTATTTGCTCCTTGAAAAGAGCTATAAGCTAATTTTCTCTTTCTGAAACTATTAATGGGCATATTTTCTGTTACAGCTAGGGTTGCGTATGTTACATGACCAGCTGTCTTGTTAAATTCCTTTGAGCAAATCATCATTTAGTACTGCAGGTGCAAATTCTTCTGCAGCCAGCGGGTGTAGCAAGTACATATCCAAGAGCTGCATTTTCCCTGCTGAATGGAACTGCCCAGAGGACCAAGTGGGACAAGGGGAAAAATGGGAGCCATGAATTGTGGTACCACTAATGGGTGTGCTGGAAGGATATAGAGGGAAATGCCTTTTTGGACACATAACCACTTTCCAGTGATGAGAAAAGCTGGGGAAAGGGGTGACATTTGAGAGGCTGGGAAAGAGATGTAGCAACTGGAGTGGGAGAGCATGACTGTACCCACTGTCAGAGTTTCAGTGCACCAAAGCCAGGGTGCCTCACCCCATAATGACACAGCTAAATGGAAAGATTTTGTTTCTTTTGTGTCTCCACCCAGTTAGATAAAGATATGGCTAATGAAAGCCAGGTCACACCTGTCTACTGGCACCTTTTCCTCTCTCATTACGCGTGTTACCTTCACAGATAGATTTATCTCGGCATAGAGATAAAGGGGGTTCTTTTTATTTGTTTCTGTTTTCTTTTTAATTTTAGAGGAAGTGTTTCATACTGGAAAGGTACAGATTACAGTTGCTTTTACTTTCTCTAAACTTAACTTCGGTGGAAAAATGGGAGCTGCTGAATCTGTCGTGTTTGATCCACTAGAGAATAAATATGAAAACAAAAAGTTGGGGCTGCACAGATTATAGCCCTCTGACAAGAGCTGATTAAAAGCCATGAAGTAAAACCAATGATATCTTAAGCAATTTCATTAAGTGAAAAATATTTATGTTTCTGACTTTCATATTTTGACATATATTTTTATCTTTTTGTATATTATGATTTAAACGAATTTTAATTCACTTCAAAATACTTGTTAATGCAATGGAAACACTTCACTGTCTAGTGTAGCTGGTTCTAGACCTGCATCTTTTATCAATATCTTCTCTGAGGAAATCCTCTTTATTTCTAACAGACAACCCAAATCAGGATAACAGAGAATGAATTACTACAATGTAATTTCTACAATGAATTAGGAATGCAGACATGGCTCAGCTGAGAAAGCACAGGTTTCAGTTAATCATGGAATTATCTGTCCTGAAGCAAAAACCCTTCTTGAATGTACTGTGTGTTCAGATGAGAGAATCTTTTTTCAACTTCAAGCCTACAGCAGAATAATAAAAGTCCTCATGTTGAAACTACAGGTGCTTCATGCAACGCTGAGTAAATTACTCCAGAGTGAGTTTGGCTAGGGAGAAGTGACAGTCTTTTATTCATTGCACAAGCACCTCAGTCAGTCTGTCTGCTCAGGTTTCTGGAAACCTCTGTGGACTGATTCACTATTTCCCTACTGTTTGTTTTGGGACTGGGAGTAACTATGCAAACATGACGTTGATGCAATGTTGTAGGGAGTATCTAGGCTAATCCCTGCATTCAACTTCTGAACATGTTTGTTGAGAGCAAGGGGTTGGATTCCTTACTGTCTTCTCCTGTGCTAAGCCTATGGAGATAGAGGCACACACAGTTTTACACTTATTTTCTAACTAAATCACTATATGCAAGCCAGTGAAAGAGAGAACTCCTAGTGTACAGTGAAATGTTCTGACAGCATAAGGACATAGCCAGCACAAAAAGTGTATTTTCACACAAAACCTTTTTGCAAATTTGCAGCTTCTAAGAAATCATCATTGTCTTCAAAATCCTCTGAGGTAGTCGGGTTAACATCTCGGTTTTGGTTTTGGTACTGATGTCTTGGTGCTTTCAGGGAAGAATTAGAATTTGCTTCCCTCCACATTCATTTAAATATATCCAAAGACATAGTAGTTCTACCAGGCCTCTTCTGGTGACTCAGAGTTTAGTTGGAGGGCCAGCATAGGGGTCAGAAGCACACTTTTAGAGACTTGTGCCACTTTTTAATATGCATTCCAGGCAGCATCCGTCTCGACTAACAGTACCTGTGAGAAACATCTGACCTGTTTTAGATATCAGCCTTATGAAGAAAGGTAGGAAAGCTGCTTCTGTATGTCAGCTGTGAAGGGATCCACTCACTGCCCTCAGATGTGGAAGCCTGCAGCCAGCTTGGCCACCATACATCCTACCCTTTGCTGCTGAGCAAGAAGCAGGATTCGATACAAAAAGTACATTATTTACAGTAGCAGAATGTGTAAAGGAAGAAAAAAACAGCAGACCTTTCAGACCTGCTTTCCAGTTCCTGATTCTCCAGGGAGTGTTGTGTTGGTTTTGGAGACATTTATAAGGGTGGATTTAAAGTTTCCTTTAAGGACTGAAGAGTTTCAAAGGGTGGGGTGGATGGTGTTTGCAGGGCTTTTTAGGAAATAAAAGCTCAACTTGTATCTCTCTGCAGACAGTGCCACTTTCAGTTGCAAAGCCGTGGTATGGAGACCAGAAAGGTTTCCTGTTTAATCTCCCAGCCAAAACTACAAATACATGAATAATTCTCCAGAAAAGCACTGCTAAAAGATTGCACTTCCTGGCACTGCCTATGGAACATTGAATTGTAGCTGGACGTGCTTTGATATTGTAATGTGTACGTGGCCTGCAGACAGGCAAGACTGAAGTCCACAGGACTCGGGATGCATCCGAGGGTGCTAAGAGAGACAGCTATGGCTTTCTGCCGTCTTTGGAAGGCTGTGGTCATCAGGGAAGGCATCCAAAGACTGGCAAGGTGCAAATGTCACATTTGAAGTGTGAGAAAGGATCTAAGGAACTGCAGGCTGGTTGGCCTAACCTGGAAAGATTATGAACATATCTTCTGGAAGCTGTGACTGGGCACACGAAGACCAGACAGATAACTGGGAGCAGCCAGCATGGGCTTGGCAAGGACAAATCATACCTGCCCACCCTGCCTGCCTTCTGTGTTGCAAGGACAGACTCTGTGAACAAGGGGAGAGCAATGCTCATCACAAAGATGTTAAACAGTACTGGCCCCAGCACTGACCTCTGAGGGAGGCATTAGCAACCAGCTGCCAGTGGAACTTTGTACTTCTGACCACAAGTCTTTAGGCTCAGCAATGCAGCCAGCTTTCCAGCCACCATGCACTCTGCTCATTCATTTCAGCAGTTTGGCTCTAAGGATACTATGAGAAGCCACAGTGAAGGTCACGATCAAATCAAGAGGCAGCTGGCAGAGGTTGCAACAAAGGCAATCCCAATCAGATAAAAGGAAAACCAAACCTTGTGAGGGGGTTGATTCTTATTTGGGAACCCCTGCCCTTTGAGATGCTGATAACACAGCTATCCAAGGCCCTGAGTAACATGTTCTGAGAGAGCCACATTTCAGTGAAGGGGTGGCCCAGATGGATGGAAGGCACCCAGACAGGTCCTTTCCAAACTGAATTATTCTATGATCCACACTGTATTGTATGTGTTTGTATGTAGGTGTGCAGACTTCCAGCACCATCCCTGGCCTTGTATGGGAGGCTGTTTTGTACCTTAATTCAAAACAGTTGTGTCTGGCTTTCTCCAAGAGAAGAGACGACCTTCTGGGAGCTGATGTTTTTGTTTCCACTTCTGTTAGGGAGATGTCAGAACCGTGAAAATTACCACTATGAGCAAGACTAATTACTGCCTATTTGAGAAAAGGAATATGGGGCTGTATTGCCTTCTCAGAGGCTCAGGTGTGGAAGCTGTCTGGGCAACGGGAGGAGGTCTGTGCTATCCCGCAGAGGAAGAGCTGAAGGACAAAGCTGTCAGTCTAGTGCTTATCACCCCCAATACACATCTCTGTTTTGTGTGCGAATTGGTATTTGCTCCACACCTGACCCTGCTCTAAAACTAAAGATAATAATATTTCAACATGTTCTTGCCATGCAGAGACAGCTAAAGAGAATGAACAGCAAGGATAGACCCATAGAGAACAGCAGTGAGGAGCAGTATGTGCTTTCTCTGTCCTCCGGATAGGAAATGGAATAACCTTTAAGGGCTCAGCCAACAAACATTTTTGTGACATCATCAGTGTTTAATCTAAGCAACTCATGTTGATATTACCTCCAATATCATGATAGAGATAATGCCTGTGAATGGATAGGAAGGCTCCACATCATGCAGCTACATCCGTGTACATTTTATCTCATATCTGATGACATAAGCACTCATCTCTGTGCTCATTGTGGATCTTAGAGGTGTATCTAGCAGGGCTCCTCTGATCCATTTTACAGCAAACCCCATCTACACCGAGATGCCCTTTGCAGTCAGAGGAGAGATATAGGTATTTTCAGGGAGCAATTTATCTCTTTCAATAGTGGATCTTCAGAACAGGTTATACAACTTTCTGTTTCTTTCCAGCTACTGAGAAGGACATGTGGGTGACAGGCTCAAATGCAGATATCTTCATTATAAACATCAAAAGTGCAGATTCATCTCACCCTGATTTTAGGTGATTGCCCTGACTAGCCTCTCACAGGACCCCCAGACATGTACCCTGTACCCCTTGTGGCAGGGGCTGCGTGTGAGCTCAGGCCCTGGTGCCCAGCCCTTGCCCCAGCTATGTTGTAGTTGTACCTGTGCCCTCTGCCCCATCCCCTGCTGATCCAGACTCACTCCCTGGACTCCCCACATTGACCTCACACCCGACTCCTTGCCTGCTGCTACACTCTGAAGGGCTTGATCCAGTCACCTCAGCTCTAATGCCATTTGGTGGTGTTATCTTGCTCAGTTGTTAGCTGATGCTCCAGTAGTCTCCCACAGGTCTGGCACCAGCCCCACAGGGATTTCACAACAACCTAGAGGGGTCTGAAAAGGTGTCAGACATCAATGGGCAGGCAGCTGGACTGCACCTCAGGTATCTAAAGCCTAAGTGTCTGCATGAAAGCAAGGTATCTAAGCTCTTGGTAGAGGCAGTAAGTATCTAGACCATATAGTTTGTGGAGTCTGGAGACCAAATGTTGGATCAACTTCAGGAAGAAAGTAGCTTGCTAGGCTCCACCAACTGTATGGGCTCGGTCTTCTTTGTCCACTGTTGGAGTTTAAGCTGTATCTCACATCCAGGCACTATAATTTAGGCCAGCTAAATCCCACCCATGGTGACTAAAAGGAGAAGTAATAAATACACGTATGAGAAAAATATTAAAATTATCATTCTTTGTGTTAAACATTATTATTTTCATCTGAAAGGTATAGAAAGGCAAAAGCTTTGTGGGTATTTAAAGTTCAGTCACAGTGTACATGCAATCACACACTCCAAGAGTATTACAGACACTCTCACAAAACACATCCTTTGTGTACAGTCATATGGATTTACAAACACTCTGGAAGAACAGGGACACACTCATTGTATACAGCATATTTTTTGCTTCTGTAAACTGTTAATGTGGAATTATAAATAATAATTTGGGATATTTCACATATGGTTTTCTGCATTCTGCAATTCTATCTCTCCAAATAAATGAAAATATTGGTAGTGTAAAATAATGATCTCTTTTTGCCCAGTCTCCTCTGCTCAGTTCTGCAGTATTGTTATATCCTCCTCTGTTGCCATAGAAATGATTGATATGTCCAATCACTGCATTCTTACCATACCCTTGCTTCTACACATTATGTATTTTGCCCTTTAAACCAGACTCTCAGTTGGCTTTTTGATATTTTGGGTTATGTTCTGCAGAGACAACAACAAAGAAACATACAAACGAAAGAAAAGAAAAAAGAAAACTTTAGTTTTGAGAAGACTGAAACTAAATCAAAAGAAAGTTACCTGTAGTAATACTGTGAATATCCATGATTTTACTGTAAACCTTTGACATTTGTTGTTCTTATTAACTCCTAGCTGTGGCAATCAATGACTTTGTGGGATTCTTAGCATCTTCTCATGCAAAACAAGTATTTGCAGTGTTAAAACTTCCTAGCTATGGAACCTTAAAACACACAAAAAAATTAAAGAGCTGCCTTTTGAGGGGCCTGCTAATTTTAGGGGGAATGAATTATGATTTTTGCAGATTTGGGTTTCCCTCTCAAGAAAGCAGAAGAAAAAAAGAACTAGTCAAGCTCTTCTTTAACATGATGCAATGAATAGCAGTTAGATTGATGAATTTAATTTTGCTTCACATGTTTCAGAACTTAATAATGCAAGCTGGCTACTTCCAGACTCAGATGTCCATTCCACAGCACTTTATGACCCTAGGAAATACCCTGGGGCTGCCTGGACTTCCTTTTCACTGACTTCCATTTCCCCCGCAGCAGTGCCTGCAGGGATATAGCACCAGGCACACTCCCCCTTTCCCTACCTCTGGACAATAAACCTTTCCCCTCGCCCCAGTCCTTTGCTCAGAGCCCCATGAAGGCTCCTACATGTTCCCCCGTACATCCTCTACGCAGGAGAGAGGGCTTTCTGTTCATCCAGGGCATTTGCAACACGAGTGCTTCCAGCTCGGAGCAAAGGAAACCAAGGCAAGCCAGGTCTTAGGAGAGGGGGCTTTGCACCCCTGCTGCCTCCTGCCGAGATATTCAGCATTTGGTCCATGCCCCAAAGGATCAGCGAGGCACAGGATGGCACGGCCAGCAGCAAAAAGGGCTCTCGGTGCGACTGCGGCAAAGCATGGTCGGACCTTTAAACTGCCCATAAATCTTTTTCTCGATCTCCTGCCTTTTTTGGGGACTTCATATCCTGAAGCTGCCTGTGATACCGATTTCTATGAAGTGCCACTAGGTGGCTCGAGATTGAACCTCTGCAGGCAACAGCTTTCAGTGGGATGTGCCTGTGTGGGGGGCAGGAATTTGGGAATTATCCTTGGGCGGTGTGCACCACCCTCATCGCTTCTGTGATTTTTAGATCTTGGTTGCAGATGCTGGAGGAGGGAAAGGGGCATCCCAGCAAACCCTCTGAAATGGGAACGAGCTCATTCTCATTTCTCATGTGAAATGAAACACAGAGTTTTCTCTTGAGAATTGGGACTAGTGATAGCCTGGAGCCTAGTAGTATTCCTCGGAATACCAGTCATGCTGCCGCCCCAGATAAAAATGTGTATTATTCTTCCCTTTTAAGCTTTTTCAAAGGCAATTGTTACCATTATCAGGGACTTATTTTGACACAGGTTATCTTTGAGAACCCACCATGGATGAGAGGTCTGAATCCAACATACTGGAGGAGAGAAGGGCTTTCACACACCCAGAGATGACAAGGGTGATCATCACAGGCATCAGTTTTATGCCTGTCACCCTTCTAACCTCTTTCTTAGAGGTGCCCTGAATTAATTAATTGATTGATTACTCCCCATTTCTCACTTCCCTCCATACCAAACCTCTGTATTTTCTGCCCATTCTTGTTCACTCTCATTCCAGGGTGCTCCGTGTCCCTCTTCCTCACTGATACCTGTCTGAGCATCAGACCTGAGGTTTGGCACACACCCCCTGTGACGGTGGTGGGACATCTCCCACCTGCCTCCCACCCGGAGCTGCCAGATGCTTGGGCAATGTGAGAGGATGCTGTGGGCAAGAGCTGGGAGGAGCAGGGAAGGTGGGATGCACAGCTCAGCACCGCCTGGAAAACCTCACCCTACTCCCTGGGGAGGCCAGGGCTGAGTTTGTCAGGGTGTCAACACCTTAAAGGCAAGGAGGAGGAGGGGGAAAGAGGAGATAGAGACATCATTGAGCAAGAAGGTGCAAGTGGGTGCCATCAGCTGGTTGTTTGAACTATAAACAATTGCAGAGATGCTGGGAGCTGTAGCTACGCCAAACAGTTGGCCCATCCCCCTCCTGTGTTGTTCCCATTCCTTCTTCTCTCCTCCACAGTCAACAGGGCTTTGGCCATCGATACCTTCCCTGACATTCTGGATTTGATTGGAAAAAAACATATATCCTATGACGTGCAGGCAGGTGAGCACAGCAACGCTGGCAAGTCAAGCGTGTGGTCTCACAGGCCCTGAGAGCAAGTCAAATATATCCCTAACAGACCTTGAAAATGTCTCATTTAAGGCCAGAGACAGCAAAGGTGAGCAACACCAAAGCACTCGCCCGGCTCTTCTGGGGTACAGAGTGGGGAAGTTTCATTTGGCTTCTGCACAGCAGCTACCAGAGCTCCTGCTAACCATTGACAAATTAGAGGCTTGTTTTAAAGTGTAAAAATACCCTTATTCTCAACTTTGCTTCTAATGAGAGAAAAGGAATAAAAAACTAATTCATAAGCCCCACCTAAAGCCTCTTCCCTAGTGTTGGCTCTGCCTCAGCCTCCCTCCCCACAAACATTACCTGCCTTCCCCCCAGAGGGCTCCTCCTGTCTTCCTCGTTTTTAGGGTGGAGGCTAATAAGCTCCCCAACCCTGGTAAGTCAGTATTAATTAACCTGCAGATCCCTGCAGGCTTCCAACACCTGCTAACTGAGAGAATCCAGCCAGGCTCTCACGGTGCTTTTTATTTTTTTTTTTCCACCCAGCAAGATTTAGCACCTGGAATAAGGGAAGGTTATAAGCTCTCACTTTGCCTGGGTGGTTTACAGTGAGGGAGAAAAAAAAGGGGAAAAATAATATTTTGTAGGGTCTGTTTTCTTTCCTTTTTTCTTTCTTCTTTTTTGTTTGTTTTCCTTTTAATTTAGAGCAGCAACCTTTTTTGCATGGGAGGGGCATCTGCTAGGAAGCAGCTCTGCTGCATGCCATTACCACCTTTCTGAGGCTGGGGGAGGCACTTTTAACTGAGTTTTGCCTCTCTGCTAATGGGCACCCCTCTCTGCTGGCTGGTGGTTGCCATCTGTGGCAAATGTACAGCATGCAGTCAATCACTGCGGGATGCAGTTATCTGGTGCAACAGCTCTCTAGGGACTGATTTAGGACCACTACAGTAAGGCCAGTTGGAGCTAATTGGATTTTTTTTCCCCCTAGCCTGGGTTTCCAGATGTGACAGGGCAGCATAGCTTTATTAACCTAGCTGTGTTCATCCATGCTCCCTGTTACAGAGGAAGAGATTTCTTTTTTTTTTTTTTTTCTTTTCTTCCCCTTGGTGTTGAATCACAGCTTAGTGGGGGTTGTTTCCTGCCAGTTCCTGAACAAGAGCCAAGTGGCCTTCCTTGCCTGCTGGAATTTTACAGCATGCACTGAGCAGGGGTGCCACCCTGCTGAATGCTGGCAATTTTTATTTCAGTGAGCACTTCTTGTTATCTCCACTAATACAGTGAGTCATTTTTCAGTGGACTAAGAAAACCAGAAAAAAAAAAAAAATCCCTGGCAACATTCTTCAGTGACCCATTCAGGTGGCTAAAGCTTTTAGAGATGTCCCCTCACAGCTAACAGGACACACTGGTAACTAGCTTGTGTGCAGAAGAATGAGAATGGTGTTTTGCTAGGTCGCTCCCGCAAGAGCCTTGGCTGCTGCCGGAGAATTGCCACCATCCAGCTCTTCCCTACCCAGGTGCTCAGCTCCATCTTGGTGCCAGCTTTGATGCTCTCTGAGTCCTCCCTGCAGCCATTTCATCATTCCAACTGGACGGAAACACAGAGCTGTTTCCTGTTACTGCATTGGCCCAAAACCAGCTGGGCCGTGAGGTAGGAGAAATGGGCCCACCTGGCTGGGAAGATGTTTGATCACTGTAGAGCAGCAGTCCCAGTTCATCTGCCAGCGCCACTCACCAGCCATGTGTTCTTTTTCACAGTGCCTTTCTGGAAGAGATGAGAAATAAAGGCCCAAGGAGAGCTCAGATGACCTGCTGAAGGTGATAATATAACAAACTCAGCTTTTCTTACAAGTTTTGCTAGGGTGTTGTACCAAAATATCAAAAAAATTACTTGTATGCTATATTCGTTTGGATAATCCTGTGCTTTAGATAATGGACAGCTTAGCCCCATACGCACTGTGACCCACTTCTAGGGCAAAGGAGTGTGTTTCAGAGAACAGAAATAATGTTCTGTAATCTTTACATTCTGCAGTTGTTCCCTGAGGATCTCCACAAGAATAAGAGTTCAATTTTTATCTGTCTTGCAGTTCTTTAAGAGAGGCTGAAGGTTTGCTAGTACCGTGCACAATACAATACAACTCCACTTCAGAGCCAGAAGAGAGAACATCCTTCAGATCAGCACGGTAAATCTGTGTTCTTCACAGTCCAGGCAAGGGCAGTGGTGGCTCCTTCCAATACGAGTAGCTCCAACAGGATCCTCAAAAGAATGTTTAGTAGGACACTCCATCCACCTTCAAGCATGGCAAAGACTTTAGGAAATGTGGCTCTGCAGCAAGAAGGACCACATGCAATTCCACATGCACAAGTGTCAGAAGCTTCACTCCCTTGTAGATCCTCGATATACCTGCTCCTATCTGGTCACTCCTTTCTCCTTACTTCACACTTAACCTCTCTTCTTTTTTTTTTACCCCATCTGCCAACAACAGGGCAAATCTCCTTCTGTATGGAGAGCAGCTGCCGCTTCCCTACCAGCAGCCCATCACCCACAGTGATGGATCTTTTCCATCCTAAATGATTCCGTGCTTCTATATAGCTCTTCTTTCACTAGAAACGGAAGGCTAGTACCAGAATAGTGGTTCTCCCCACTAACTTCCTACCTGCCCTCCCAGACAGTTTTCCTGTGAAGCATCATCCCTACCATCCTGCACTTGGCTTGCCTAAAGGCTGCTGCTCTTTAACTGGAAGACATGCTTCTGGCATTCCTGGGCAGTGAATTACAGTCATGTTGGCAGCTGCCCTCTGCCCCTGTCTATTGCAATACCTCAAGATGATGCCAGCAGGCCCTGGACTGCATTAGGAGGAGGGTCACCAGCAGGTCAAGGGAGGTGATTATTCCCATCTGTTCAGCACTGACAGACACACACATCAGGGGTTCTGGGTCCAGTTCTCAGCTCCCCAGTACAACACAGACATGAACTTGCTGCAGCAAGCCAGTGACGGGCCATGAAGATGATGAAGGGACTGGAGTATCTGATGAGGTGTTGAGAGAGCTGGGATTGTTCAGCCCGGAAAAGAGAAGGCTCAGGGGTAGCTGACCCTTGTGTATGAATACTCAATGGGGTGACTAAACAAGATGAAGTCAGACTCTAAGTGGTGTCCTGTCAAAGGACAAGAGGCAATTGGCAGAAATGGAAATACAAGAAATACCATTTCAGCACTAACTGCCCCCCTGCCCCTCCTCCACTTCTCTACTAGAAGGGTGACCACCCAGTCAGGTTGTGCAGTCTCCATCCTTGGAAATAACCAAAATCTGACTGTACCCAGTCCTAAACAACTTGCACTAGCTGACTCTGCTCTGACCAGGTGTCAGATTAGACAATTCTCAGAGGCACCTGCCTCCCAGCCTTAACCGTTCTGTGACCTTATTTACTGATTCTCATGTCTTGCAGTTAATCCCACTACCCTTATCCTTAACCATGTCAATGAAGTGCTGTTTGGCATTCCTGGGTGAAGGAACAAATTAGCTCTTGTGCAGCAGAGACTCAAGAGACACCTGAGCAGCAGTCAAATGCACAGCTGATATGGTGAATAGGTGATAAAAAAGGTCCTTCCATAAGGTATTAAGGTATTAAGTCCAGACAAGGGGATTCATCCCATCTAATTCCAGACATTTGCAGTGTAACCATTTATGTCTGAGTAATGTATCTAGACTCTCTTTGGAGTCAACACAGAGAATTAGGCATTTCTAGAAAGTGACTCATGTGACCTATTTCACATGAGATGAATCATGGCCAAGAGCTGCCTTTCTTTCTTTGCTGACTACTATGAGGAGAGTGAGGTCAAGTTTGGACTTCTATACTGTAGACATCTTACAACGTTTAGGATGATTCCCACCTCTGATACTTGTGCAGAAGTCTGTTACTGCCTAGAGTAAATTTTTACACACCATAAAATGCAGTCAAATTTGATGAATGTCTCTTTGCCTACAAAAAGGACTAAACAAACAGACAACTGAAAAGGACAGGCAAACCCCAGAGCACTGCAGATTAAGAGTTCATACAACTGATCTAGGGGCTGGATGGAATCCTATCATTTTATTCCAAGACTGAGTATTTTAGGGGTACAGGTCAAGGGCACTCTGAGTAATGGGACCTCATCTAGTACATTGGACCAAAGTCAACGGCCCTAAACCCGACCCTACAGATTCCTTGTGTGGCTGGGCTCCTCAGAGTCCAGGGGAGTCTAGAGAACTGCTTATTTGATCAGTCCATGCTACTGTCTCTGGAGTTGACAGAAGAGGGCTATGGACAAGATGGCTCGGTAAGAATATGTCTTAGATCATTCTTTGCAATTTTTAGTCCAGATTTCTTCCATCAACAGGAACTTAATAGGGCAGATCTTCATCTCATCACACTGTTGATTGAACTTTCTTACTCATAAACTATCCTTGGCCTGCAATGACAAGCAGCAAGGAGGTAATGTGTGTCCTTGGCAGTGACAGGCCCTAGGCTGGGTCAAATGCTTGAAGGGCATGGCAAGAAGACACAACCTATCTTGTTTTTCCTTTTGAAATATGATAAGGCAACACAGCATAAAACTGTTTTCACTTTTTGCACTGTCTGGCACACATCTGGACAGCATCTGGACAGAAGACTGATCAGACTTGGCAGAGGTGGTTTGGCTATACAGCATGATGCCTCCACACGCTATGGGAAGCCAGATTGCATTAACACACTGTGGTGGTGCTATGGGTGCTGGGGTGCAGTGTGGTCCTGGGTGCCTCAGGCGGTCAGTCTAGGAGCTTGACCCTAATGCTGCACCAAGGGTTCTGGGAAAAGGCAGTACAGCTCCAGATTTCAAGATGCTTAGCCCTAGGATTTTTCAAGGGAAGCCACAGCTTCTAGATAGCTGCATCATTTTGGGATGTTAACACTGTAGAAAAAGAAAGGATTGAGAAAGAGTATATAAAGTCAACTGCCAAGAAAAATAACATGCAAAGTGTGAATGAAAATTGTTCATCTCAAATTAGGTACCTCAAATCTCAAATTAATTCTTGGTATAAAAGAACTTGTGACCTCAGATTTCTCAGTACTTTGATAAAAACAATAATGTGGGGTTTTTTTCTAAAGTGCTCAGAGATGTCGGACAACTGTATAAGATTTAAGTGTTATTAAGTGTATATATGTAAAATATGTATATATGTAAAATGTAGTATGCAAACATGTTGGAAACTGCTGTGGGATGCAGGGAAAAGGTTGATATTTAAATATAATTTTACACCTTGACAGTGTAAAATGTCATCATCAAAAAATCATAAAGTGTTTCTGTCCTATCTTATTTTGGTGGTGAGAGGAAAGTGACTAACTATAACAAAATGCTTGAAATACCTGGTGCTAAGGTTAGTGGCCCTTATTTAAAACTCAGTAACCTCACTCATTTGGTACTGCCTTTTCAATAGTATGAAGATACATTTTTTCTTCCAGCCAAGCCAAGTGAACAGCAAGACAAGGCCTTTTTTTTTCTGCTGCACAGGTGTCCATCTTGGTGGAGATGCATGATCTCCACTTCTTCTTGCAGTGGTGTGATTCTGTGTAGGCCAAGAACCATTCAGCTCCAGAGGTTTTTACCCCCAACCTTGTCAAAATTCATGTGCCAGGGAAAACTATTTTGGTGAACTTACATTCATCCTCAGTGAGCTGACTTTCAGATTGCAACATCAGTGTAAAGACAGCCTTTCTTTCCTGGAGGAAATCAAGGACTTGATCAGGCAGGGAGCTGCAGGCAGGGTTTGACTACATCTGGCAGTGTCCTGGGGAACTCTGCAAAGCCTCTTCCCAAGTACTTAGGATCTGATCTGGGGGAACGCCCTTATTCAGAAGTGCACATTTGCATGCCATCCTACCACCTTTAGTACTCGAGCTGTCTTCTGAACTGGGCCTTCCTCCTGTGGTGTATGCCTTCATCTCATCATTTCTCCCTATGTATTTACACCTAGTTCAAATAACGGCTCCAGGCTGGGCTTGTGAGAGGAAGGAACAGCAATGGTCAAAGCAGCAGAAAAAGTTTTCAAAGTGCTGTTGGGAAATCATGTATTGTTTTTCTCTTCTTTGTATAAATTTTCCTGCTTTTTCCATTTCATGGCTAATTGAGCCAAGGCTAAATTGCCTATTCACCACTGCCTAACAACATGCTTGTTTCTGATGATAACTGCGTATAGTATGAACAGCAGTCTTAAATGGGAGAAGCTGGTCATCAGAGCTTCCATGCAGTTTCAGAAGCAGAGCTACCCTAATTCACAGCAGTTAAATACCTTCCCCTTGACTTCACTTTGCTAGTCAAATGGGTAAATAGTTTCCAAAGAATGCATGGCTGCATTGACAATCTTAAAAACTGGCATTGCAATAAAAAAGCACTGCCTGGCTTCAAGGGATTCCTCACACCAGCCTGAGATGTCTTCAGCACAGGCTTCAGACTCCAAACTAACCAGGGCTTCTTCATGGTCACTGCTAAGATACCATTTCTCTGTGCCACTTCATTGTTTGTTTCATGATGAGAAGAACCTGGAGGTGCTCACTTCTTTAAATGGACAGGTGAAACCCACAGCTTTTATCTGGAGATAACAGCTCTCTGTAGACCCTCTATATTCAGTGTTTCTGTTATGACTAGGAGACCCCTAAAATGTCCGCATTTCAGAAGAAAAAGTAATTGCATTGATTAGGAGATCTTCACTAACAGTTTCAGCAAGGGACTTTACCAAACTGCTGTGTCACAGCAGCCGTGATATTTGGCTTACTTAAAATCAGATCACAGAGGGTAAATGTATCATACAGAAGAGCCCCCTGTTAAATTAGCAAGATCTAGAAACAGACAGAAAATACCTCTGAAAGCCAAATTGTAGCTAAAATACTTTGCCTTCTGTCAAAACCCAGCAATGCCCCATAACATTCAACATTTTACTGTATTCTGATGACAACGTTTTGTTTAAGAAACAACACCTGGAGGATTATCTTGTGTCAATCAGCAGCCCTTTCCATTTTGGCCATTGATTATGACCAGTGGGTGTCTTTTTTTTTCAAATTATACACTCTAAGGTGATATCAGCCTAGAGGCTTTGTCCCTTTTCTTGGGCCTTTCCTTGCTATTTCTATTGACATGTCAGCAGCAACCCCATGAGATCTTGGCTTTGCTGTTGGAGGTAACTTTGGAAGTTGCCAATGCCATTTCACCATTTCACGTGTGCCTCTTTGCTGTCATGGTCTTCTTGGTGATGCCACTGCCAGGCATCAGAACTGATTCACTCTTTCTGGGGAGTGTTATTTTTCAGCTGATGTGAGGCTTAGCCCTGCAAATCCTTGTTCTGGCAATAGCAGTTGCCCCTGGCGAGGTGTGAAGCCAGGTAAAGGGCACCAGGGAAGGGAGTAGAGGGAACATTTTAAGTTAGCTTCACTGAAAAAGCCAGAGTTTCCTGAAATTATGGCCTCTGTGGACCTCATGCTGTATAAAATGAAAGGGAAACTTCAACCAATTAAGCCTGCGTATTAATTGTGGAAATTCTTATGTGGTTCTAAATTTCCTTCAACAGCACTGGGGTTTTAATTTTTCTTTTGAAAAGACAGTTAATTCTCACATAAGCTTTTTTCCCCCTTTCCTTTGCATTTTCGGGCTAATTCACTCTTCATTTTAAAGTTACTTTCCAAACACAACTCTACTCATTGTAAAATACAACACAAAATGAAAATTCCTTCAACATTCAAATAAACGTGACTTGGAAACCGAAGAAGAAAGCTTTCAAAAGGCAGACTTCAGTAGCTTTAATGTTTGTTTAAAATACATGCTCTACACTTTAATTTCAACTTCTATAACTTACCTCACTTAAGTCACAGATTTATGAATTCACAGAGAGCTTGCACAATGCAGGAAGTTCAACACAGATAAATTTGCAGAATTAAAGACGGCTGTACTCAGACCAGGGGCACTGCAGGAATTTATGCTCTCACAGATTTCTTGCAGAAGCCCACTGTTCATAGAAGTGCACTGGCTTCATTCTGGGGACACAATGGCTTCTGTACCAGCTCAGGCCATGTTAAAGGTTGGTTATTCCCAGATCTGTGAACTTTTTTGGATCAGCTTGCTCTGCACCAGATGCAGACACACAACATCATCTTTCCATTCAGTTAGCCCAAGTATAGAGAAATATTTCTGTGCTAGCTTTATGCTTTTTTTATCAAGTTTAAGCTGACTTCAGTATCTTCTCCATTAGATGTTCTATGACAAAATGAGTCCCTCTCAATTTTTCAACACATTCGAATTGACAGTATAAGTTCATAAAGGTTTAGTGATTTGCATCACGTCGTCATGGCATTTCTGACTCATTATATGGCACGTCAAGACTATGTTGAGGGTCATGCCAAAACGAGGCCCAAGTTCTTGAAAAGCGATCCCCACTGATCTGCTCATGAGCCTGGCAGGCTTGCAGACTCAAGTTGAACTCTGTTTCTATAAGCTGGAGTACTTTGAAAGAACAACAAAACCACCTTCACACTCTCTGTCTTTCTGCTTTCACCACACTGTGGACACAACGGAGCTGGATAAAACAAAATAAAATCTGAAAACAGGTGTTATTTCCAATAATTATCTGTTTGAACCCATGGCTCTTGTAAGGACAATGCAGTGACAGGAGCCAAAGAGCAGGAGGAAAAGCATAGGATACATGCCCATGTACTTTGTGGCGAAGGCTTGGGAGATCCTGGCACAAGCACTGCCTGTCAATGCCTGCACAGCCACAGCCACCATCATGTTGGCAAAGCAATTTTTCTTATTCCAGAGCACAAATGTGGCATAAGCAGGTTGTCTCTCTCCTGAAGACACAGATCCCAGAAACTCTGGGTGAGCATCCCCAGGTGCCCTCGGGTGAGGTAAAGCACATCAAGACAAATGTGAGGAGAGACAATACTCCCCGAGGAGTTCTGACTCAGATGGGGAGGAAAAGAGTTTGCTCATAGCCACTGCAGATATGGCTCAGGGCCCTGTATAAGAGGTGAAATAAGTGTCACACTTGGGTCATGGGAAGATAGCTACAAGCCAGCTTAGCTACAAGCAGAGATAGCCTGTGACAGCCAGTCACACTCAGTAATTGCATGCTTTGTGTGACAGATAGCAGACCCAGAAACAGCTAGCTTGTTAAAACTCTAGAGCATGGGCAGTGTACAAAAATATACATGGGATCTTCTTAATTAGCCCAAACATGCAACAGTATTTTTTATGCCAGGTTTGTGCATCGTTGCCTGGTTTAAGTCTAGCTGCAGGACTGACGACAGTCTGATATGAAGTCTAAGATTCTGGACTGTACTGCAAGTTCAGTCTGGGTAGATCAATTAGGGATGTGGAGTCAGCAAAAGACTGTGGCAACATGAAATCACCCTTTCTTCTGTGCAGAAGCAGTCTCCTCGCAGAGGCTATGGCTCCATGGATACAAATCCTGTGTGGGCATGTTCAGAGTCAGATTCAAAATGCCCCAGCTAGGTGATGCAAATTTCTGAACTTCACTCTGCTAGTTTAGATTTGTTCACAGATTTCTCTGAAAGCACGTTGTCCTGGCAAACTTCATACCATTTCAGCCATCAGCTTCTCATGTCCTATAACACTAGATGCACCAGGTACCATCTTTTTTCATCATAACCAGCATAAAAAAATTACATAAACATTGTATTATATTATTTTCGTAAGAACATTGTCATACGTTCATTTGTGATCTGGATTAAGTTAGAACTGCTGGATGCTCCAATATGGCACAAGTGTGATATTAATTATTATATGACTAAGGTTAACTTTTCTCTCTAGGCTATACTGCAGTGCCATTTGAGGCAACTATTCCCAAAATGACTTTTAGGACATGGTTTCGTGGTACCTAGATCTCTGTGCAATAACAACTTGAGAAGTTCCCGCTCTCACATAACTGCACACCGCTCATTTAAAGCAGGGTGTTAATGAGAGGTAATGCAAAGCTTGCAAAAAAATAAAGATGGTGTATCCTTTTTTGCTAAGATCAGCCTAGCTACCTAACCACAATAGAGGGAAGCTGTTCCAGCACAGCTGAAAAAACAGCACAGATGTGGAGCCTGGCAGGGGATGGAGAAAGGTGGGCACCTCCAAAGTGCTGACAGTGCTGACTGTACTGTGCCTTCCCGCATGGTACCGAGCAGCTGTGGAGAGGGCTCTGACTCACTTCGCCACTCTTCCTGCGCTAGTGGGATTGCTATATTTAGGCAGCCCCTGAGTTTCAGGAGTCCTTTGAACCCAGTCCCCAAAATTCTAACAGAGGAAGCCAGCCAGGAGGTGGGCTGCGATGGCCTCAAAGAGTACGTCTGGTGGAAAGCTGCTCCTTTTTGGCCCTGTGCAACTTCGTGTCACCTACATCAAAATCTGTATGTGCTTCCCCAAACTTGGGTCCAGCTATGTGCCTGAGCCTTGGCTGCATGCTGGAATGAGGGAAACCCATCAGGCTGGGAGGCAGTGCGGCATCCTGAGGAGTGGGAAGCAGCAGGATGTCACCAGCAGCAGTGGCACAACTGGGCAACCAGAGCTGCAGGAACATGTCCACCCCATATGACATTCAGATGCAGCATGAAAGAACCTGGGCGTGCCGGCAGCGATCACGCAGAGCAGCTCTCACACGGAGGTGTGAGATAGTGATGGTGGAAACAGCCGAGGAGGAGAGGAGCGTAAGCTGGAGGGAGGCTGATTGTGTGGCATCCTTCTGTAACTGATCTGCTCCCAGTATGTGTTGTAATAAATGAGCATGAGTCTCCCAACCTCCCTCTGCTCTTGGGATCCCACGTGCAGCAGGAGAGCTGGACTGTGCAAAGCCTCACTCAGCCCCACTCACTCCCCTGCCCTCTGTTACTTGTCACCCTAGCTTGAGCCTCCCTCAGGGATTTTTTCAGCCAAGGAGAGAACCATTTCCCTAGAGTATGACAGGGCACATGTCTAACACTTCACACTATAAAGGAGGTCAAAATCACTCCCATTTTCCACATAGAGAACGGGAGTGGAAGCAGGAAATGAGATGCCCCAAGGCTATGGGATGAATCAGTAGCAGAACAAAATGAAAATTCAGAACTTCCTGTCTCTTTACTCGTCTCCTTGAATACTGTTGATGATTAAGCTCATAAAAAGTTAGCGCAGTTGATGACCTCTGCATCTCTGGTCAGTGATTAGGGCCCTAGCACATTAAAAGTGGAAAATTATAGAACAAAGACAATTTCAAAGAACTGGAAAAAAAATAGAGGGCAAGGAATTTCTTTTGTGGCTACAACATAAATGTTGGGTTCCCATTACTCCCACAGTGTCTCTTCCAGTAAGGAAGGAAGTTTCTCTAGTTCAACCTCTATGAGTCCACTGAGAGTTGAAATTGGCTTAAGCCACAGCCACAACCAAGAGGCAATGCTATGGTTACACTTCCTGCCCTCCACTTAGTTTCTGACCCCCCCTCCTCCTTCCCTGTTGTTAACACAACTGGTCAAAGAGGCACATGATGAACCAGCCCAGGGAACTGATCAATAGTAACATTAAAAGTTCTTTTCCTTTTGTGGGCTAGCTTTGCTATGAGTCCTGGCTCACTACACAGCTGTAGGAATGCTTATACCCACACAAGGGATGAGGTGCCATTGAACAGGAATAAATGGCCAGAGAAAGGGAGGCTCAGGACCCCTCTTTCAGGGATGCTGAAACTACTCAGGGAGCTACAGCTCCTCTGTTCCCTACACTGCTATGAGCACAATGAGCATGAATGCGTGCAGCTGTGTCTGAGGGTGATGAAAAGCACCACACAGGCCTCAGCTTTCTCCTGCTTTGTTCCCAAATGGATGGAGTGGACTCAGATTTTTTTGATGCTTCTACTGAAGTTTGTCATTAGAAACACCATGTCTGCTCTGTGGGGCGACTATCCACAGGGGTGAAAAAGCCTTTCCTTGTGTTTAGTCCTCATTATGATTTTTGATGGCTGTCTCACTCCGTCTCCTTCAGGATTGCTGGTTCCACTATGAGGAAGAGTTAAATCAGACTGCTCATCTTCTTCGCAGTGGTTTTAGGTTTGGTCTTTTAACCTTTAGACTTTCACACTGGGTAAGTACACTGAGTTGGTGAAGAGCATGATGAACATGTGAACAGGAGAGTGGTTTTGGCTGCAGCCGAAGAGGCTTCTTCCTCAAGAAAGCAAGCCTTTCATCCCTCCACTTGAGTAGGAAGGAAAAGGAAGGTGAGGTGTCATGGTGCTTCACCCTGGGAACTAGTAAGAAGCTCTCTTGTGGCATTTACTGCTTTATGAAAACTATTTTTTCCCTAAAGTTAAGGGATGCCTTACTTTTCAAGAATTCACAGTCTCTTTCCTAGCACTTTAGCAGTCTTTAGTAAAACACTAAAACACACCGAAGAACTGAACTCACTGTAATAAAACAAAAGCTCAAAGCAGAGAGGGGACACTATGGTGGAGCCACATCAGATATATGATGAAAATGTGAATGGTGAAAATGTGTATTTGCGCTCAGATCCTCAGCTCTAAAAAACTTGGGCTGTACTTTTCAGAGGCACAAGAAAGTTGTTATGTACTGGGTTTGGAAAACTCATAGTTCAGAGTTTGGGCTTGAAAATCTTTCAGCATCCAGAAACACACAGCAACAGTCTCTGAGGTAGTATTAGCATTACAGAATGGGATTCTGGAGTTATAATAGACATGTTCCACAGAAATGTCATATTCATACTCAACAACAATGAAGAAAGGAAGGATCAGGAGGGGACTAGAAATGAGGGCATCACTATGATGCTGCATGGAGAACCCAACATGAACATGATATGGAAATCCACTTACCTGTCTTAAAAAGGAAGGCATTAGGAGCAGAAATCGTTCAATGAAGGGCAAATATGAGATGGGTTCGATTCACAGTATCACTAAAAAGACCAGAATTTGCTAGCTGGAAAAAACGGAGGGGAAAACATACCAGAAGTCTATAAAAAAATGAATATAATGAAGAAAGTGAATAGGAAATTATTGGTGTCTCTTCCAAAACAAGAACCAGTAGGTTTTTGTTTTTTTTTTTAAATCTAGCACATATTGGTTCAAAGCCAAAGAACAAAGGTAGTCTCCACATAACATGCTAGCTCAGTTTTGGAGCTCCCTGCCAGAGGACACTGTAAGAGCCAGAAGCATGTATGAACCCACAAAGTAAACAGCCAATGTAATGGAAGGAAAACATCATCAAAAAATATGAAATGCAGTGACACCAAATGCTGCTGAAGAACTCCCTGAGCTGTTGAGAGCTGATAAGGTACCCCAGAGAAGTATTACTGGATGATTAAAATATCCCTGTGATCTTCTCTCAGTGTTTACTACTGGCTACATCTGGAGATGGACACCAGGACAGACGGGCAATGGATCTGACCTACCAAGGCTTCTCTTAGGCATAAAAAGGCTGAGTTAAGTAAGTCATGTAATGCAAACCAGGCCAATGATAATAAATCTTTGTGGAAATCCACTTTTCAAAACCTACTGCATCTCTAGACTTGACCTTTCTCCTGTGCATGCACTCAGGCAGACACAGCACCGAATCCATTTGAAATTATTTGCCTTTTTCTGACTATAGGTTCCTATACAGAGAAAAAAGTTTCCCGGTCTAGGCTGGAGTTTCCTTTCTTTGTATCGACACTTAAAGTGAAAATGAAGTATGCCATTAAACTGTTATGGTAATTTATCTTTGCACTTTCTGCTCAACAGGTTTGCTTTGTTTCAAAAGTATGTTTCTGTGATACTTATAGCTATGTATATGTAATTTTGTGGTTAAATTAGAAGAGAGAGGAAAACCCTGGTTCCCACAGGAAACATAACTCGACCTCTTGCAAGCAGGTAACATTTTTGCCATATCAGTGTGATAAAGAACTTAAATGAGAAACAAATCCTGCCAAGGTTTACACCTGTGTGCAACTGCCTGATGTGTCTTGCTCAAGTGAGGTTAATGAGATTTTCCACTATTCAAATTCTGCTGGAAGATTCTTCTGGGTGAGAAGGGGCCTAACACAGCCCT
Organism: Callaeas wilsoni; assembly: GCA_013398955.1. NCBI lineage: Eukaryota > Metazoa > Chordata > Aves > Passeriformes > Callaeidae > Callaeas > Callaeas wilsoni. The sequence goes on from VWPU01003246.1 coordinate 74,512, forward strand.
GTCTGTCAGTAAATGATGTGTTAAAATATAATGAGAGATGGGTCTGGTTCCGTGGACCAGGATTTGTCTCTCCTGCTGTAGAGATCTCTTCATGGGACACGAATGTTTTTCCTGTGGCCCTGGGGTCTCGGGGCAGGGGGGAACTGTGACATTTTGCTGGTCATCTCACGGGGGACGGGAAGTGAAAATATCCCCATCCCGCGGTGAATATCAGCCGTGACAGACCAACGCTGACCGCGCTGTCCCGCAGAGGCGCGGCGGGGGCTGCAGGGCCCCGTCCTTGCCCTGGGCGTGGGGCAGCGGCAGCGTGGCTGCTCATTGCAGCCGGCGTGGGGCGGCCGCACGGCCCTGCCGCGGACACGCGTGGGGCTGCCGCCGGCGGGGCCCAGCGCTGCTGGCGGCGGGGAAGGGCGGCCCTGGGTCGCCCCAGCCCCGTGGGGCTATTGTTGGGCGGCGGGGCGGGCAGGCTGCGCGGCCGGTTCTCTCTCCGCCCGCACTCACTCGCTCGCTCCCTCCCTCCCTCTCTTTTCTCCCTCTCCCCGCGAGTTTACCCAGCAGTGCTCTGGTGCGGGCGCGTTTCCGCCGGTTTTTCCTGTTGGAGAAGGGAAGGGGGAGCTGTTTTCTGTCTCTCTCCGCTCGCAGTATATTTTCTCCTCCTCCTTCTCCTCCTCCTCCTCCTCCTCCTCCCCGGCTATCTTTGTCTGGCTCGCAGCACCCCGCTCCAGCCCCGCGCCCCTGCCCCGCCGCCGGCGGGACGCGCAGCCCCTGCCTGCCGGTGCCCCGGCGCCGTTTGATGCGAGGGCAGCGCCGCGGGAAGGGCTCGGAGGCGGCGGGGGCTCCGCCGCGGCGCTGGGCGTGAGCCGCCCCCCTATGCGAGAGCGGGGCCGCGGCTGCCACTGCCGGCTCCCGGCGTGAGCGCCGCCGGCCGGGCCGAGCCGTGCCGTGC
>VWPU01003247.1:0-31115 GCA_013398955.1 Callaeas wilsoni
TGGTACAGGCACTGCCACACACCGTAAATCACCCACAGCACACACAGTCACTGGTACCGGCTCTGCCACACACCCTAAAACCCCCACAGCGCACACAGTCACTGGTACGGGCACCTGGCACTGCCACACACACACACACAGAGAGCTAAAATTGGCCGTGTCCCTGTGTTCCTGTGGCTTGGGAAGGCACAAACACACCCACACAGCCACCTGCTCACACTCACACTCACACACCCAGCAGCACAGCAGCACTCGTGGATATGGCCTCCCAAACCCTTTGCACAGACCTTTTCCAAGCAGAAACTCCAGCTCAGACCCACATGTCCTGTCTAGAATCAGACACTGCGTTGGGTTGGAATGGACCTTGAAGATGGCCCAGTTTCACCCCTGCCATGGGCAGGGACAGCTTTCGCTATCCCACATTGCTCCAGCCGGGCCTTGGACACTTCCAGGGATGGAGCAGCCACAGCTTCTCTCAACCTCAGGGCTTCCCCAGCCTCACAGGGGACAATTTCTCCCTAATATCCAACCTAAAGCTGTTTCCTGTCAGTTTGAAGCCGTGTACCTACCACCACGCAGCTCTCCTCACACTGCAGTGATTTTAACACAAGCTGGTGATGCTCTCATTAAATCCTTGCCAAGCAGCACTCAGCAGCGAGCTGAGCATGCCAAGGAGGTGCTCCAAGGTTTGGTGGCTCTGTGTCACCCACAGGCAGCAGGAAAACACCGGGATGCGTTATAAATCAGAATGGAATTGAATAAATTGAGGTCACTCACACAGGTGTTCTTTTGCCCACTGGCACAGAACAGCCCAAGAGGCAGCACCCGGGATGCTGCCATCCATTGGGATGCCTCCATCCACTGGGATGCATCCATTAGGATGCCGCCATCCACTGGGATGCATCCATGGGGATGCCTCCATCCACTGGGATGCATCCACTGGGATGCCTCCATCCACTGGGATGCATCCATGGGGATGCTTCCATCCACTGGGATGCATCCATGGGGATGCCGCCATCCACTGGGATGCATCCATGGGGATGCCGCCATCCACTGGGATGCATCCACTGGGATGCCTCCATCCACTGGGATGCATCCATGGGGATGCCGCCATCCACTGGGATGCATCCATTGGGATGCCGCCATCCACTGGGATGCATCCATGGGGATGCCGCCATCCACTGGGATGCCAGCCTGCTGCAGAAGGACAGGTGTCTCTGCAGACCAACATCCACATGGTTTTTGAACACTTGCAGTGAGTGATGGTGACTCCACCGCTGCCCTGGGCGGTCTGTGCCAGGGCTGGAAAACCTTTTTGGTGAAGAATTTGTTGTTAATACCCGATCTAAACCTTTGGCCCAATCTGGACTTCTCTTGTTTCATCTTATTGGTCTTAAAGGTCTCTTGACCTTTTCAACTGGAAAAAAATAGAAGACTTTTGAGGGGAAGCTTCAGGTACATTTTCCTGCTTGGTGGCCCAGGTCACCATTTAACCCCGCACTTCTTACCAATCCCAGGAAAAGAAAAAAAGAGGAAAAAAGAAGGGAAAGAGAATCTCCCCATGCCTAAGGAAAACAAAAATGGGAGAAAGAAATACAAAACACAAGTAAGGAGAGAAAAGCTCATTTTGTCTATTGAAAAGATTCTGTTTAATAAAAAATTGATGATATTTTAGTGACTGTTGCCCTTAAAATGATTCCCATCCCTCTGTTTTTCATCTCACTTGGCTTCTTTCGGACAATCAATCAAGAGTTTCCTGGGATCCACCAGAGGCTCCTGCACATAGCCCCTTTTGAAGTGAGAGGGAAGGGAAGGGTTTGTCCTAAATAAATAACAAATAAACTAAATTCTTTCTCTGTTTTGTTCCTATAAGGAATAATGCAAAGGGTTTCAAAGGAGAGGGAGAAGGAGCAAAGAGAACAAAGAGTCCCAGCTCCATCTCGAGAGCACAGATACAAAAATCCCCCAGATTCTGGTGCATCTTGTGCACAGACAGTTGTGCAGGTTCCAGGGGAAGTGAGATCAGTATTAACAGGATTTTTGTGTGGTCTCTATGGAATAGAGAGAGATTTCAATAAATTTCTTAGGAATCATGAGGAATGAATACCGAAATAAAACACAGGCAATCAGAGAATCGTGGAATGATTTGGGTTGGAAGGGACCTTAAAGCTCCTCCAACTCCATCCCCTGCCATGGGCAGGGACACCTTCCACTATCTCAGGGTGCTCCAAGCCCTGCCCAACCTGGCCTTGGACACCTCCAGGGATGGGAGATCCATTCCAGGGTCTCACCACCCTCTCAGGGAGGAATTTCTTCTCCAGCTGAAGGACATGTTCACCATCTGTCTGACCAGTTCCAATTCTCACTCAGCCCAGCAGATGCAGGTTTGCTTTGGCCCCCAGATATCCCAGATTTTGAAGGAAGATACATCCTAGGAAAAGTAAGGAATGCAGACACATGTCCAGGCCATCCAGCAAGTCATGGCAAAGGGAAGCACTGAGCCCACATGGTCCCAATCCCATTCCAACGTGCTTTGTCCAAGCGAGCCAGCTCATTCACCAGGATCAGAGAAACCCCGAGCGGACTCCAGCATCTGACCCTACAAATTGATTTCTGCAGCTGTGCCGCCCTCTTGCCAACATCTGCCTTGTTCTGGCTCTCTGGATCAACCAATCTCTCGGGAAGTCCTGGCTGCTTTCATTGGATGAGAGCTCCATGGGGTGGGAGTGGAGACCAAGCACAACCCAAAGGTGCTTCAGCCAGGCCTCACCTCGCTCTGTGCCCTCTGATTTATTTAAAAGCAGCTCGGGAAATATCTTTAGCAAACACCTGTCCCCAAACTGCACCTCTCAGCCATTCAGCTGGAAGATGCTGCAGCCCACGCGTGTCATCCTGCCCTTAAAATTTTTATCACAACTATCAGAAAACAGGAGCTCAGAGAACTGAAATAAAAGTCACCAGCCCCAATTAATTCCTTAGCAAGGTTTTGGTGCCATCCTTGGGATGTTCACTTCTTCACGTCCTTGGGATGTTCTTCTCTGCCAACAGCATCCTTAAAATACCAAAGAGCGGGGTGAAGGGATTTAGCAGAGCACGAAGCACAGCAGGAAGTGTCCCTTGCTCTGAGACTGCTCTGCTGGGAGCCGCTCCTGGCTCCAGGCAGGTCAGCCTGGCTTTTATCGGGATATCAGGGAGTGAAGAGACCCCAGGTCAATCCCGAGACTCATTGGGGCACTCTGAGAGGGTGAAAAGCTGAGATTTGTGTGAGACCTCTTGGCTTGGAACAGCCCAAGGAATGAGAATGTGGCAACCTGCTGATTCCACGTGAGGGCCAGGGCAGAGGGAGCTGTTGGACCAGGGGTTGGTCATGGAATGAGGGAATCATGGAATGGCTTGGGTTGGAAGGGACCTCAAAGCCCATCCAGTTCCACCCCCTGCCACGGGCAGGGACACCTCCCACTGTCCCAGGGTGCTCCAAGCCCCATCCAACCTGGCCTTGGGCACTGCCGGGGATCCAGGGGCAGCCACAGCTTCTCTGGGCACCCTGTGCCAGGGCCTCCCCACACCTCACAGGGAAGAATTCCTTCCCAATTTTCCATCTAACCCTGCCCTCTGGCAGTGGGAAGCCATTCCCTGTGTCCTGTCCCTCCATCCCTTGTCCCCAGTCCCTCTCCAGCTCTCCTGGAGCCCTTTAGGCCCTGGCAGGGGCTCTGAGGTCTCCCCAGAACCAGGCTGAACAATCTGAGCTCTCCCAGCCTTTCCTCACAGCAGAGCTGCTCCATCCCTCTGATCAACTCCGGACTCTCTCCAGCAGCTCCAGCTCCTTCCTGTGCTGCGCCCCAGGGCTGGGGCAGCTCTGCAGTGGGGTCTCACCTGCGTGGACACACTGGGAACAGCTGGAGCCATGGGAGGATGTCTTGGGCTGATTCTAAGACAATACTGTATTCCCCATCGCCGGCTTGAACTCCAGTGTACCTTTAAATTACAAAAGAAAAAAAAAACAAACAAAAAAACTCTTCAAAACAACCAACTTAACCTTACAACTAAAATGTTTTACATTCTTTTCTCTCCCAATTCTAACAACATTTAGTTAGTTAAAAGACTTTTGCTCTCTAGTCTCTTCGGCTTTCAGCGGAGAAGGGACTGTGATCTGCCTCAGCGGCTTCTTTTCCTTTTTGGACTGCCTTTAACTTACTTTTCATCCCAGACCAGCTCCCATCTCCGGCCCTGCGCGGCGGGACCCTCCAAGGGGGATCGTCGGACCCTGCCTGGCCGGCCCAGCTCAGGACTGCAGGTTTTACCTACAGAAAGAACTCTAAAATCCATAATCCTCTTTTAAAGGACAAGAGAGAGGGTTTCAATATCCTTTTTTTCCTGTGACAGCAGTAGACACTATTTTGTTAAATAAATAGTTTTTTTCACTTTCACTCAAAAAATTATTTTCCCGAACCTGTAAAAAAGTGCTGCCGAGGCCTGCTTGCCTGGCAGGCAGGAAAGAAAGAGAGAGACGCCCCTCTCAAGTTGTTTCCTCCGAGATTTGTGTCCAAACCAACACAGAGGAGCAGCCCCAGCACTGGAAGTTTTGTGCTGTTTAAGTTCAACCATGAAGTGACCTGAGCTCTCTCCTCACCTTGCTGGCACCTCCCAGGGTGGCACTCAGATCTCGGGGTGCAACCATAGCAGGCTCCAAGGCAAGGTCTGGACCATTCAGGAAGGAAGAAAAGCCTGGGAAGGACTTTCCACCTGCTCTGCGGGCAAAGGCAGGGACGGGCTGAGAGAATAGACCTGCCCTGGCTGCAAAGAGAGGCCGGTGCTCGAGGGCAGGGCCGGTTTTCCGCACCAAAAAGCAGCGCTGCAGGCTGAGCCCAACTGCACCGAGGTGTTGGCAGCGTGTCAGCGCTGCAGAAAATCAGCAGAGGTTAAGATCATGTTAATTTGTACACACACAGGGGGATCGGGAGCACTGGAAGCGGAGCAGGGAGAGAGGGAGGGAGGAGGAAAAGAGGAGGAGGAGGAGGAGGGAGAAGACTTGCACACGAAAATGTTGGGTTTGTGTGTGTGGGGGGGGTCCATTTCCAAAGCAAGAATACAAATGATCCCAACAAAGCCCAAGCTGTCCTGAAACCCTGTAGCCAATTAGTGCACATCAATAATTAATCAGCTCTCGCTATTGTGCAGCCCGGCCTGTGCTACCCCAGCCCCTGCCACACTCACTCTTTCCCATCACAGACACACTGTTATGACACATAATGATATTGTCCATGAATAATTTAGAGCAGTTTTTCTCCTCTTCTCTCTCTGTCTCACTCTCTCCCCGTGCCCTTATTAGCAGAAAATGTGGAACAAATTCTGGGAGGAGGCAAGCAAGGAGCTCCTTCCGTGAGGTTGCCGGAGGAGCAGCCCAATCCCTGCTTCCTTGGGCAGCTGGAAACCAGCGATCAACGCTTCCAGCATGGCTTGGTGACCTTCCCCTGGTGCAGGGGCTGGGCAGTGAGCTGAGAGGGAAGCTTGGCTTAGAAAAGCCCATGGAAGCAAAGACTGAACCATCTTAAATGTCAGGGGTGAGCTGCACCTCCAACCTTCCCAGGTTGAGCTTTACTTCCAACCCTTCCAGGCTGAGCTTTACTTCCAACCCTTCCAGGTTGAGCTTTACTTCCAACCTTCCCAGGTTGAGCTTTACTTCCAACCTTCCCAGGTTGAGCTTTACTTCCAACCTTTCCACGTTGAGCTTTACTTCCAACCCTTCCAGGCTGAGTTTTACTTCCAACCTTTCCAGGCNTCCCACCCTTCCGCTCTGAGGTTCACTTCCAACCTTCCCAGGTTGAGCTGTACTTCCAACCTTTCCAGGCTGAGCTTTACTTCCAACCTTTCCACGTTGAGCTTTACTTCCAACCCTTCCAGGCTGAGCTTTACTTCCAACCTTCCCAGGCTGAGCTTTACCTCCATCCCTACCAGCTGGAGCTCCATCTCCATTCCCATTAACCAAAGGGTTAATTGTTACAACTGACTGATCCTTGTGCTGATCTCTCCATAAGATAATGGGATAAATTGTGGTGGAAGCACAGATCTCAAAATTGAGTTTTTTAGACTAAACTGAGTCTAATCACAGCAAATACTCAGTTTGAACTGTTTTTTTTTTCTGGCTCCACTCTCCTTCCAGTGCTGGCCTCCCATTAATCTCTTTTGACCTCGTGTCTGGCAGGCTCTGCCTTTCTCATCGGTGACTTCTGGACCTGTTGGCTGATGCCAGGTTCGTGGGTGAGGAATCTCAGGGATTACAATGTCCCTACGGAACAGAGATGAATACAGCAGAGAGGGACTGAATCAGCACCTGTTTTGTGGGAACTGCAGAACGGGATTAATGCAGCTCCTGGTTGTCCTTGCCATGGGTCACAAGGGAAGGGTTAACTACCTCTATCGATTATTCTTCTGAAATTTGCGCAAGGATTTCTTCCAGCATTTCTGTCCCCAAAAATAGAGATTTGAATGAAAAATGAATCTGGGGAAAGAAAGGTTTGTCCTGAACTCAAGCACCAGAGTGCAGGAAATTCAGTTGCCCTCTGCCATGAGGCCTGATGCAACCATGGTTCATCCATGGCCAATAGCCCAAACTTCCCATCCTGCCATTCTTTCCTGAGTTTCGATGCCACTGTGGGCTCCAGTCACCTGCTCTGTCCTGCACGTCTGGATCCAGCCTGGGATGCTGCTCTCATTGGGAATGAAGCCCAGGAGTGGAGCTGTAGAGATGTCTGTCCTGGTGGTCCTCCAAAGTTTTCCGCAGATAATGACCTGGTACCGTCTGGAGTTTCCAGATCTAAATATTTTCTTTAGGAACTGAACTTGACCTGAGCTGTTTGAAATTCAAATCCAGAGCCAGCCCATCCTTCTGGAAATAAGGCAGTCCCGAGACTGAGGCTCCTCCATCTGGCAGGACTTTGGGGGAGTTTCTATTTCCAAAGCCCAGAGAACTCAGAGTGCCCCCAGCACTCGAGGTGTCCCAGCAGTGCCAGCACGGGGGACAATCCTTGCCCTGGGCCTGTGGCCACACTATTTTTGATACAAAAATCTCTCTCATCACGTGCTGTCACAACATCCAGACGGTCACTGTGGTCCCTGTGCCCTCTGGGCACTGTTCGGTGTTTTTTCCATGCTCCAAACCCATGTCCATTGTATCCATGGGGTTCCATCTCCTGGATTTGTGGTGCTGGAACAATCCCAGCAGCTCTGTCCCCCCCTCCACGTCCACAGCACATCATCAAGGATCCTCCATCCAGTCCTGAGATCATTACTATTGGCAAAATAATTGAGTCAACAAAATGAGGACTAAAAGCCTTGTTTGCTCCCCTTTCATCTCAGCTCTGCCTTCCTAATGTGGATTTTAAAGGGAAGAGGAAGAAGGGGAAGGAATCTAACCTCTCTCCATGTCTTTACCAGGGCTTTACTGGCCATTTTCATGCTGTAAAGCACCAACATTCTTTGAGTTCAGGGAGATTTTAAAAGTTTCTTTCTGAAGCAATGACCGTCAAAGTTGGTTATTGATTGAGGCTGGGGGATCTGAGGGCTGCATGAGGAAAACTGACTGATTATTCCACCCCTTTCTCTCTTCTTTCCCTTTCTTTCCTTTGCACCAGGACTGGATTGATCGACCCTGTCTTCATTGTCTTCCCTTCTCCTTTTTCTCTCCTGGTTCCTACTGGGGATTCCTGATTAAACTATGGCAGGGCTCAATTGATCCTCCACAAGTCTCCCGCTCCTCGCAAGGAGGAAAAACTGCCCGGCTGCATAATTCAGAAAGCAAACACAGAGAGGAGAGGCAGGGAGGGAAAATCAATACAGCTACAACTGATCCTGCAGATAAATGAGAGGGAGCATCCCTGGCAGCAGCTCAGGGAAAGTTCAGTGACTCTGGGATGGGCTCAAGAAGTGATAGAGCGTCACTTGGAGTGGGGCAGGAAGGGAGGGATCCCCTGATTCCTTCAGCAAACAGGGGAGTGGGAAGCCCGGGGCTGAGCAGGAGAGACCCTCTGCGAGAGGGGGATAAATGTCCCTCCTCATCTCCCTCCCCAAACTCCAGGGATCCTGTTTCCAGCCCCAGCTGGGCTGGTTCCGTGGTGGATTTCTTGCCACGCTGCCCTCTGTGAGCCAAAGAAGTTGCACTGTGGGAAGTGACGTGGAAATGGGATTCTCTGCCTCTCCAGCCTTGCAGGGGAGCGGAATCTCCGTAACTCCCTGCATCCTGAGAAAAAGCAGGGCTGAGCCAGTGCCCCAGTGCTGCTCCCAGGGTCACTCGTTGCGCTGACTCGTCCTGACTCCTCAAGAAGCAGCTGCCAAGCAGGTTTGTCCCAGGCAAGCAGAATACAGACCCAGCAGGAGCAGAGCAAAACAGTAAAACAAATAAAACAGATCATAAAACCCCAGAATGGGCTGGGTTGGGAGGGATCTTAAAGCTCATCCAGTTCCACCCCTGCCATGGGCAGGGACTCCTTCCACTGTCCCAGGCTGCTCCAAGCCCCATCCATCCTGGCCTTGGGCACTGCCAGGGAGCCAGGGGCAGCCACAGCTTCTCTGGGCACCCTGTGCCAGGTCCTGACCACCCTCACAGGGAACAATTCCTTCCCAATATCCCATCTTACCCTGTCCTCTGGCAATGGGAAGCCACTCCCTGTGTCCTGTCCCTCCATCCCTTGTCCCCAGTCCCTCTCCAGCTCTCCTGGAGCCCCTTTAGGCCTGAAAGGGGCTCTGAGGTCTCACTGGAATGTTCTCTTCTCCAGGCTGGACATTCCCAGCCCTCTCTGTCAACAGCCAAGCGTTTCAGATGCTGGCAAAGGGAAGGTGACAGAGGAGACACAGTCCTGTCCCTGGATAGAGGAAACTGTCCTTGGGTCTCCCCAACATTCCCAGTTCACCACCCCTGCTCCTCTCTCACACGGCAAACTAGGAGAACTGGAATGCCAGGGCTCGAAACCAAAGCCTGGGTGTGAATGGCAGGATAAGGGACACTGCAGACAAGCCCTGCCTGGAAACCAGGAATTTGGGCACATTCCCTGTCTGAGGTGGCTTGGCCAGCTGAGCCATCCATCCTCATCCTTAAGCAGCTTAGAGAACATAAACGCTGCCACGACCATGGAGATCTAAGATATTAAATGACAAAAAATTCCCTGGGCGTGCCTGGGAATGACGTAGGGAGAAACTCCTTGTTTGTCCCAGAGCGTTGTCCCTGTCAGGCAGTGCCCGGCCCTTTCCTGGCCAGTGATGGATCCCCAGGAAGCCCCGAGCTGCTGCTGAGCTCTGCTGAGGTTTCCTGCAGCAGGGGGAGAGCAAAGGCTTTTAAACCAATATTGCTCCCTATTTTAAAATGATTTAAGATCCCAAGGACCAGCCCAGCTCTGGCTCTGCCAGCAGAGGGGATGGATTGTTCCCTTAAAAGCTTTTAAATGCGTGTGATAGAAAGGGGAAGTGCAGCTGCCTGGCTGAAAGGATTGCAGTGGCTCCAGCTTCCAGCCTGCCCACACATCACTTTAACTCTTCCTGGGAGCTGAGAGACACTTTCCTTCCGCGCTGGGATCTTCAGGGATCCCAGGAGAATCAGGCACCCAGGAGAGGGATTTCAAAAGAACGTGGGGGATAAGAGAAGATGGGGAGGTTTTAGTGCTCCTTAGACATCCAGGTGCCTGAGTGTATTCAGCTAATTCAGGATGCAGCTCCCCTGGGCAAATCCTGCCTTTCCCGCTGCCCTCGGGCGGCTGGGAGGTGAACTCCCCCGTTCTGGATTTCCCAGCGGAAACACAGAGCTCCTGTTCCCCGCAGACACAGATGTGCTGACACTGCACCCACCCCAGGCTCCAGGGAGGGTCCCTGGGTGCTGCGAGTGAGCCCGGAGCCAGCTGAGCCCCAGAGGCTGGAGGAGGCACCAGCACCCACTGAGGGATGGATGACTTGGATCCTGTGGGATTCAGGCTTCTCCCCACTCTCCCTCAGAGCCCTCAGAGTTCTCCCAGCTATGCAACATGGAATCGGCACCTCCAAGACTCCTTTTGGAGCAGAGGTGGGATGGGGCTGCCCATCCTGCATGCCAGGACTCCAACTCCAGCTGCACCATCGCGGGCAGTCTGCAGTGCTGCCCCAAACATATTCCCGGTTCCTCTGCCTGTGCCAGGCACTTTGCACGGAGGAATGTCCAATTTTCTGCTCTGCTAAAACTTGCAGCAGGGATCCAGACACCCTCCATTCTGTTTTCCCTCCTGTCTCTGGAAAACCTGTGCACATCGCAGCTGTTCTCCCACATTAGAGCCATCTGCATCCCGGCTGTTGGCTTTAAAGCCATTTGCACTTCTCTTAGGAATCACAAAACAGCAGTTTTCCTGACCCTTCTGGTCTTAGGAACTGTTGGATCTGTGGAAAGGGACAACCACAAGTCCTCAGCGAAGAGGAAGAATTCCCAGACGAAGCCAAACCCTTTCCCTGTGGGGTTACTGGTGCAGCTCAGATGCTGGGAAAGGCTCCCTGGGCCTGGCATCTTGGTTCACTACCAATTCCCAGCCCTCCCTAATGGACTCAGATGGTGTGGGTAGAGTGGAAAGGAGCTGTAGACTTGAAGCCCAGATCCAAATTCCAGCAATTATTGGTGTTCCCGGGTGCCCCTTGGCCCCCTGCCCACCACCAGCACTCGGGAGACTCAGTGCCAGGTCTGGAGCATTGATGGCTCTGAGGAATCCTGCTCAAGGCTCCTGGGAACCATTATCCACTTTATCCTGCATCCCACCTAGGGGGTGGACTCGATGGCCTCTGAAGGTCCCATCAAACCCCAGCTATTCCGTGATCCTCTGATCCACCCAGGAGTGTGTCCTTGCCAGCAAACCGTGTGGCTTTCCCTACATTAAAATTTCTTGTCTGCTCTGTGCTCCCTCTCTCTTCCTACCCTCCAGGGATGGCTTTTGTCTTCTGCTGCTGTGCTACACGGAAACTTTTGTCATCTCTCGGATCGCCTGAGGCAGTGGAGGTGACCTTGTTGCTGAGCTTTCGTTTCCCTTTAACACGGAAGCTTCTCCCTCCTTTGAGCCGCCGGAGCCGCGCTCTGAAGCTCCTTTTCCATCTTGTCAGAACAAGGCTCATTCAGGCAGGACTTGGCCACGAAAGGCACCTGTGAGAGGCTCTTGGAGCTCCTGTCTTTGGGGTAGGGCTCTGCAGGGTCAGCAACTGGACTCCACAATCCCTGATTCCTCCCAGTTTGGGATATTCTGTGTTTCCGTGTGATCAGCATCCCCCACCTGGCCTGGGTCTGTCTTGGAGGTGGAGGAAGTGAGCCGTGGTCTGCCAGGCCTGAGCCCAGCTCCAGAACCAGCACAAATCCCCTCCCGAACCTCCCTCCAGCTCACACCCCCTCACTGGGTCCTTTCTGCCCCTAAATCCCCTGAGATGGGTTCCGGGTGGGTTCCAGGTGTGTTCCAGGGAGTAAAAGAGATGAATACAGGTGAGTTGTTGCAGGGGGAAGGGACAGGGAGAGAGGTGCAGGGTTTGGGCAGTTGCAGAGGAAAAGTGGGAGGATTTGTGGCCGGAATATTCCCCAGAGTTACCAAAACCGACAGAAGAAGGCACCTGAATTGCTCTAGACAAGAGACTCTTGTGTACCTCCACCCACCTTTGTCACCTGCCTGTTCCTCTCCTCATTTTTCCAGGACCTACTTAAGAACAGGGCTGAAGAGTGAAGTGGCTTCAAGGAAATAAAAGGTCTGAGCTGATGGTCACAGGTCTGAGTTTCAGGCTTTCAGTGTCTTCTCTGCCCATGTGGACTTTGGTGCATGTGAGGACACCAGCAGAGCCCTGTCCCCCCTCTGGCCACGCCAAGATTGCTGTCTCATGGTCAGTGATGACCAGTGGTCCAGATGGATGGATGGATGGAAAATCCTGGCAGTGTCCTGGCCCAACCTTTTCTAAACAGCTCCTGGCATAACGTGACTCATTCTTAGAGCATGGGGCAACTTCCTTGCTCTTTGATTTTGCCTGGGCCTGGAGGATGGGCAGGAGAGGCAGCTGGAACGTAATCCATGGGAATGCTGGGATGAGGAGGGTCAGCCAAACCCACGTGGTGTCCAGGGAGTTGATGGCCCACCCCTGGACGTGTCCAAGGCCGGGCTGGATGGGGCTGGGAGCAGCCTGGGATAGCAGAAGGTGGCCCTGCCCATGCAGGGGGTGGAATGAGATGGTCCTTAGGGTTCCTCCCAACCCAAAGCATTCCCGGATTCATTGATTCCATGATTCCTAAGGACAGCAAGTACTGTTCCTCTCCCCAGACCTGAAACAGCTCAGAGAGTCGCGTAATTGCATTGCGGGGAGACTAAAAGTTTCCAGGGCTTCTTGACTTCTCCAAATTGGATTTGTGGTGCCCATTTGCTCCCAAAGTGTGCAACAGGACACGCGCACAGCTCATGATTCCATTTCAAATTCCATCGGTGCTTTCACCCTCCATGTGCAGAGCTCTGAGCTTTTCAATCCAAATTCCTACAGGATCCCAGCTGGAGACCACAACCAGAATTCCCAGCCTGCAGCAGGTGCTGGGCCAGCACATCATGAAAAGGAGAGAGGAAGGGAGCCTTGATCTGAAAACGGAAAACATCACTTGGAGACATTTGATGGGAGTTTTGGAATTAAGCTGTGTTTGCCACACGTGCTGGGACACTGAGGTGAAGATTTGGAATGTTTGAGCTCCAGTTTTCCTGCTGTGAGCCCTGGGAGCTGCTCGTTGCCTGCCAGCAGATCCTGCTGTTCCTGCTGGCACCTCTCTCCAGAGCAGCCCTTCAGCTTCCATCAGGATCATGTTGATCGGACTTCCCTTGGTCCAGTGATCCCAATCCTTCATCCCAACCTGTTCCCTGCTGCTCTTCCTTGTGCATGTCCTTTTCCACACTCTTCCTCCCTGAGGAGTAACATTTCATGGATAACTGGTGGAAGACAACCGTGGATTTTCTGCAGAGACCCTCAAAGTGATTTTCCCACTGGGATTTGTTCCCTAACAGTGATAGATGAGAAAAAAGGGAAAGGAGTAAAAGCAAGTTTAGCCCACAGACAAATTCATCTTTCTCCTAAAATGTTGCACCTGAACGTTTTCCCAGCATATTTCATGGAGAGGAAAAATGATGGGATCTGAAAATCTACAAAACAGCTGGAAGGACTCTTCCTCCTTCAGCCAGAGTCCGGCGACACCGATTTTCAGGTGCGCAGGACTTCTCAGCAATTCCTTTTGATCCGGCAGCCAGGAGAGGGAGCTCGGCATCCTAATCCCAGGCTCCACTCGCCGAAGAGCTCTGGAGACAATGCTGATGATTCTTTTGTTCGACAAATAAAAGAAGTGGCCCACGAGGGAGCCGTTTTGGCAGCTGCTTTATGAGGGCTGCGGGGAATTGTGGAAAATCGATGTTTGCCAAAGGCGAAATGGACAGAATTGGTGGAAGAAAACAAAAGTAACTCTCGGGCTTCGGAGGGATTATTGCAGGCACAGGATCTTGGAACACTGCGGTGGCTTCATACCCCCATCAGCAGGAGCATGGAGCACTGGGATCTGTCGGGATCAGGAGCAGTGGGAATTCATGAGCTGGACTTGGGACATTGGACTTTTGACACCAAACCCAGAGGAAAGTCCTCTCGGTAAAAATTCCCCTCCCACAGCACCAAGGACTTGCAGGTCCCATCCACCTCAGTGGGAGCAGCAGGATATTCACGAATTTTTGTGTTTTGGTGTTTAAGCAAGGGGATATCACCAAGCCGCAGGTGTCAGAGAGAGAGCGCTCCAAGAGTCACGATGGAAAGGGATTCACAAATGTGATGTACATTGGTGGAAGGAGACGCTTTAAAAATGGATAATTATCCCACTGCCACTGAGGCCAGGAATTCGGTAGGATTGGAAGGGAGACATTTATATAAAATGTCCTACACTCCTACCTCGAAACTTCCTGAGTTTAATGATGTCAGCTTTATCAGTTCTGATTAGCAGTGTCATGATTCCTGCATTTACTAGAAGTCCTATTTCTTTCTTTCTTTTGGATGTTTAACATCCTGGGAAGAGCAAATTGTGGACCTGTTTTGGCCAACCTGTGGATGGATGTAAAGATGTCACCTCCAGGACTTTAGAGATGCTCCTCAATCACAGAATCCCAGAATCCCTGAGGCTGGAAAAGCCCTCCAGGATCGTCGAGTCCAAGCTGTGCCCGATCCCCACCTTGTCCCCAGCCCAGAGCACTGAGTGTGACATCCAGGCCTTCCCTGGACACCTCCAAGGACTGGGACTCCAAACCTCCCTGAGAATGTTCTTCCTCAAGGCCCCAAGAACCCCAACAGACCAATTTCAATCCATATACGCTGCTGGGATCCTCTAACCCAGAGATGCCGGAGCGCCAGAGTTGCTGGTCCTGGGGATTCCCTTCATAATGTAACTTTTTCCCTATTGCTCCTGGAAATGTCCGTATTTGTGCATCTTCTCCTCGTGCTCAGTGTGACACCTCTGTCACATGACCCGCAGCTGTAGGCACAGGCAAGGACATGCTCCATGCTCGGAAATCTGGTAAGAAGAGTTCAGTTCCTTGGCCATGGAATCATTCATGGGCCATCCCAGGCACTGCCAGAGCTGCTGTAACCACTCAGCAGTGCTGGATCCATGCCCGGATCCACTGCCCAGTTTGGCTTTTAGAGAGAGCTGAGGGATGGATCTGAGACAGGGAGACTGCAGCCTTTCCCTGTGTCCTTCCAAATCCTGTTTGGATAAGGACAGTGCCTACAAGGAAACAGGAATAGAATCAAGGAATGATGGAATGCTTTGAGGGGGAAGGGACCTTAAAACCCATCCAGTGCCACCCCTGCCATGGGCAGGGACACCTCCCACTGTCCCAGGCTGCTCCAAGCCCCGTCCAACCTGGCCTTGGGCACTTCCAGGGATCCAGGGGCAGCCACAGCTTCTCTGGGCACCCTGTGCCAGGGCCTCCCCACCCTCACAGAGAGGGATTTCCTCCTGTCTTCCTATTCTTCACCTGACAGATGCATTTTCCCTTGGGCTAGAGTGAAGAAAGGTTATATGGAGAGTGCCAGCTGGGCTATGGAGCCTCCTGAACAACACCTGCCGGTGGAATATCCACCTGGATTAGCTGGCTGCTGGCACCCAGCAGGCTGAAACCTGTGCCTGAGCTGCAGATCTCACCCGGCTGCTGAAGCCAGCTGATGGTGATGGGGACAGTGGTGTCCCTGTCCATGGCAGGGGATTGGAACCATGGGATCTTTAAGGACCCTTCCAACGCAAACCAGGCTGGGATTCTCTGATAATAAAATGTGCAGGTCTCGGTTTTGGAGACAGCTCTTGAGAGAGCTCCTGTTTCAGGTGGGGACTGGAAGAGTCTTGGGTCTGGTTTTAAGTGAGCTAAAGCCTCTATTCTCTGGAAATAAAATATTCTGTGCAGGGAGAGAACCTTCCCCACTAACCTCCCAGCAGGAAAAACCCGGGATACCAGTGTCCTGCCCTGCTCCTGGTGAAGGCTGCCTGGCAAGGCTGGCATTTCTCCACCAGCGTCTCCATTTGAAATGTCCCTTCAGCCATTCCTTGGAGCATTCCCAGCTCTTCTTCTGCACCCTTCCCTGCCCACATGGATCTCAATGACATGAAAAATGAGCTTTGCTTTGAGTATCACCATCACCTGCTGCCCCTTCTCAAGGAATCACGGAACAGTTGGGGATGGAGGAACCTTAAAACCATCGAGTCCAAGCATTCCCCCAGCACTGCCAAGGCCACCACTGACCCATGTCCCCAAGTGCCACATCCACATGGATTTGAAATCCCTCCAGGAACGGTGATTCCACCCCTGTCCTCTTTGTCTCCTGGCTGGAAGGACGCCCTCCCTGCCCCACTGCCCGTTCAAATAGACAATGAAGTGTTTTATGTTTGCTGGGACTGTTCCCACATTGACTTTGAAATTTATTTCCCACAAACATTTGTCCTCAAAATCCAATCGCTCCGACGGCTGAAGAAAGCAACATAAAAGAACCAGGGCATTTATAATTGAAAGCGAAAGTCCTTGGCTTTGCTCATCTCCAGTCAGAGGTGCCAATTAGAGCCTGCTGGATGGGGATGGAGGCACCTCCACCCCCTCCCCGGCTCGTTCCGGACACGAGAGCAGCAGGTACTGACTGTGCTGGGTCAACATTGGGCCTCGAACCAGGAATTCCATGGCTCCAACTCCTCTGTCCTGAAGCCAGCCAGGCCCCAGAACTTTTACAAACTGAAGGGCTGGATGAAAGCATCAAATACCAAGACAGTTTGCAGGAATATCAACCAGACACAAAAAAAAACCAAAAAACCTAAACCCCCAAAAACCCAATTGTACCGAAACCATTGCTGGGCACAGACAGCTCCAGATTTTGTAGCTTCCAGACAAAGTCAGCAGCAACCGTCAGAATCTGTGTTTCAAGTCTGACCTTCTGCTTTTATCTATATTTTAAACCCCACACAAGGTATACAAGGCGAATGTTGCTGTTACAGTCAGAAAAGCCTAAATAATGGATGAAGAACAGAGGCTGCAAAGGGAGGTGGGGGGGAGAAAAAAAAAAGAGAGGAAAAGAAAAAAGGAGGAAGAGAAAAGCTGAAAAAGGAAAAAAAAAAGGCAAGAGAGAAAGAAAGTCAAGAGCCCTCCAAAATGAGAAGGGGCTGACACCTCTGAGCTGAGCTTGGAAGTGGGAATGTGATTCCTTCCATGGATGGGGTAGGAACTGGTCAGGGGCTGCTGCTGGAGCAGTTGCAATTTGCTGCTCTTAACCCAACTCAAAATCAGGCAGTTTCTGGTCCATCTTTGCCCATGATCCAAGCTCCTCTTCCAGCGGGCAATGTCCTCATGGGAAGGAGCCAGGAGAGGTCTGGAGCTGGATGTGGTAAGAAGAGAAGGTGTTGGGCAGGGCTGTGCTGTAATTAGAGCTGCTGAAATATTGCCAGGACTGGATCTTCTTGCACTGAGGCAGGGGATGAGGATAGGATTTATCCATGGAAGTGGAGATGGGGACATGGCCAGGTCCTCCCTCTCTTCCAGGCAAGGGGGAAGACAGGAACCCTCATTTCGCAGTGGGCTGATGATGCTTTTTGCCTTGCCTTCCCCAAATATCCGTATTTATTTTAGGTTCGTCATTCAGAGGGATAAACCAGGGCTTCAGATTCTAGAGCACCCTGTGATAAAGGGATGGGACAGAGCTCATTCAACAGAGCTCATTCACAGCCACCGCTGGGACAGCCTCCATGGCCCTTGAATAGCAGCATGATTTCAGAGGGTGCTTTCACCCCCAAACTGCCTGGGACCAGCAAATGCCCTGAGTTGAGACAGCAAATCAACCCAGCAACTCCAATTCCCAGCACTGCCCATCCCAACTCCCCTCCCCTGGCATCATAGTCCCGAAGATCTCCCTTCATTCACGGGAAGGTTTAGAGCTGATGAATTAAGGCCATCGGGGAAAAATGCTGCTCTTTTCCCTCTGGTGACAGGACAGGGAATGGATGGGGCTGTTACAGGGAGGTTTAGGTCAGGTATCGGGGAAAGGTTCTTCCCTCAGAGGGTGCTGGGCACTGAACAGGCTCCCCAGGGAATGGGCACGGCCCCAAGGCTGCCAGAGCTCCAGGAGTGTTTGGACAATGCTCTCAGGCACAGGGTGGGATTTTGGCATGTCTGGCCAGGGCCAGGAGCTGGACTGGATGATCCATGGGGGTCTCTTCCAACCAGGGTATTCCAGATTCTAGGATTCTGTGCCAATGAGGATTTCAGCAAAGAGAACCATGAAGGGAGAAGATCTCTGGATGGAAACACTTGCTGGATGCTTTCTTATTTCCATGAAAATTTATCATGGAGGCAGTGCTGTGACTTTGCAGCAGGGCTGGGGGCACGGAGAGCAGGTAACATCCATTGCCAGGATACCCCACAGCAGAACTGAGACCTGAAGGGCAGAATTTCCACCGAGTTAAATATTTGGAGAGGCTTGCAGGAGGCCTCCTCCTTCCCTGCCTCCATCCCTCCCTCCCAGCCCTGCGAGGAGCTGGCTCCAGGCAGCAGGAGTTGAGAGCCTTAGGAAGCAGAATGAAGCCATCAAGGCTTGGCGTGGAGGCAAACTGCATTTCATTCCCTGCCAAGTGCCCAGTCACTCCTTCACAGCTCCCTCCTGCTTGGCTTTAAGTGGATTCTTGTATTCCCTGTGTCTGAGCTCGCTTTCCAGGTGCTCGGTGTTTTTAGCCGGAGTGCGAGGCTGTGCTGGGAGCAGGACATGGCTCCTGGTCAGCCCAGATTCCCTCTCCTCCACACACGCACCTTTGGGAAGATGCCCAGGAGCAGGTTTGTGTCAGATCCTCTCTGCCGGTGATCCAGTCTCCAAGCGGCTGCCTGAGTCCAACCTCATCCGGCAAGAAGAGTGGGATACGCTGCTGCCTGTGCCCAGCCACCAAACCCCTGTGCGCGACAGAGCCCAGGGAAACGCAGGCGAGAGGCTTCCTTTCCACCAGCGTCCCTTACAGGGTGACTTCCCCTCTTTCCTTGTCACAGCCCCTGGCAATGTCCCAGCACTGCATAACCCCCTCTTCTTCCATAAAATCCCAGAATGGTTTGGGTTGGAAGGGAGCTTACAGCCCATCTCATTCCAATTAGGACGGGGGGACACCTTCCTCTAAACCAGGTGGCTCCAAGCCCCATCCAACCTGGCCTTGGACACGTCCAGGATGGGGCAGCCACAGCTGCTCTGGGCAACCTCTGCAGGTCCTCACCACCCTCAAGGGAAGAATTTTTTTCCATATATCTAATCCTAAATCTAATCCTTCCTTGTCCTGCCCTCTGTCTATTTAAATCCTGAGGTCTCACCACTGAGATGACCCTGGCCATGCTTCCAGGGTTTGTTATTCCCAGAAGCTTTGGTGCTCAGGCAGTTGAGCGCTCAGCTGTGTCAGACACTTGTACCAGTAACAAACGGCACAGCAAGAAGTGGGGAAGGTGGGTGTGGGGGCACAGCTGTGGAACAGGGACACCAGCTCCATGGGCAGGTCCATCCCACCTCCCAGTCCATAACCTGAGTCTCCTGCAGATGTTCCCACCTGCACAGAAGTCACCTGATCTCATTGTGCAGACCCAAACCTTTCCCAGTCAAGGTTTTCCTGGCAGCAGAAGGAGCAGGGAAACAGCAAGGCTGGCAAAAAACGTAGGAGTGAAAGTTGGTCTGGAAGGTCATTGATCCACCAGCCAGGGGAGGGAGATGTTCCCTCATTCATGAGTAGCACAGAGAGCCAGGCCAATGTGATCCATTAGTAATAAACGGTGCGAGAACAGGAAGAGGCAGCGTGGCCGAAGGGGATACTCAGGAAAGGCTTCAAAACCTGTCAGAGCTCTGTCAGTCGGCTCCTCTAACGAGGCTTCAAAAGGAATCCAGGGCATCCCAAGATCCCTGCGAGTTCCTGCAGCCATCCCAGGAAAAGCAGTGCAGGAGGGGGTGGTTTCTGCTTCACCAACCAGATTTGGTCCTTCTGAACAACAAGACAGGACACAAAGTCCTCTCTGATTGCAGACCTGGGTCATCAGGACACCTCGGGAAGGTCCCAGCCCCAGCACCGAGGGATGACCGATGTGGGACCTGCCCCTCGCCTCCTTCACCCAACGCTGGAGAGGCTCCAAGGCATTAAATATTTGGAGGAGTGCAAGACTGACTCGATGAGAGGTTTCTTTAGAGCTGGGTTGAATTTGATGATCTTAAAGGTCTTTTCCAACCTAAATGATTCCATGAATGAGGAAGAGAAAAGAGTCTGGGAGTAAACTGGCCTGTTGACAGATGAATTCAGTGATCCTAGAGGCCTTGTCCCACCTGAATGATCTTGTGATTCCATGATCTGCACAGCCTGTCCCAGGCTCTCTGCAGACTCGGGGACTCTGCAGAACCTGCAGAAGTCACAGAATCATGAAATGGTTTGGGTTGGGTGAGAACTTAAAGCTCATCTCATTCCAACCCCTTGCCATGGGCAGGGACCTTCCATCAGCCCAAGTCTCCTCGGAAAACATTTCACTTGGAATTTTCCTGTCAGAAACATGAAGCTGAGCCGTTGAACTGATCTCCACACTCCCGTGGCTCCAATAATCGGAGGCCATGGCAGAGGCCACAGCGCCTGAGCTCTAATTGAACCTTTGCTCTCAGCGAGGCCCGAGGAGCAACACCCTACAGAGGGAGCTTTCAGGTTTCCTTAATTTAACCAAAATATCCTGCAGCCCACTTAACAGCACATTATGAAGTTTTCTCATGAATAATTAACTCTGAACTACAGTTGACATCATGAAGCATGTGGCTGGCTCAGGCAGTGCCTTCCAGCAGCCAGTTGCTCACAGGGGGATGCACAGCCAGCACGGCCGAAATCAGCACTTCTCCGGCAAGAGCAGGGCTTGGTGCAGCTGCTGCTGGGCAGGGCAGGCAGCTGCTCCCCAGCGCTCCTCCAGACACGGAGCCGGAAAAACAGAACGGCTAAGCCTGAGTGCAGGGCGGATTCGGGGTGGCAGGATGTCAGGAAGCTTTGGCCGGGGTTGGTACATCACAAGGAGAAGTTCAGAGTTGTGTCTGAGGCCTCCAGGCTGTCAATGGGGTTGCCGTGATGGGAGAACAGCTCCTGGTGGAAGGAAAAGCTGCCTTCCTCAGCACTTCAGTCACTGACAGCTCCTGGCAGCTCGTGCTGGAAGGCAGGGCTGGAGGTCCGTGCCAGACACCGGGATCCTGCTCGTTCCCTGCTCCCAGGACTGCCAGCCCTGGGTGCTGCGCCCCAGACACAGGCAGAGGGATTCCCAGAGGCTCCAATTTCGGCAATGTCAGTCCTGCCTGCAGTGATTTTCTCAGCCTCCAGGTATCTGAGAACAAAATTTGACCCAGGGCTCAAAGTTTCCCAAGGGAAAGCTCCTCTTCAGGAGCCGGTCTCGTGAACAGACCGACGGCTTTGCGTCCCTCACACAGAGCTGGGCTGCTCCGGGAGCCGCAGGGAATCACAGCACAGCCTCTCCACCAGCCTGGCCACCAACCCCTTCCCCCGGCTGGCCCGCGCCCCTCGGGGACATGTCCCTGTCTGCCCACCTGCCTTCACACCCGAGGAGACACAGCCCCAGGGGAACGAGCGGAGGGGCTCCCCTCCGCCGTGAATTAGTCACGGCCAGAGAGGTGACCTCGTGTCCTGCTGGCTGTACTGCGCAGCTGTCGGCGGCTGGGAACAGTTGTGGAGCAGAAGATTCCCATGGTTTTGGCTGCAGACTGAATCCAGAGCTGATCCACCCCCCGCTCCCTCAGCCCCCTCCTTAAACTGCGTGTTTTAATAAAGACATCCAGGCAGAACGCTCGGAAAGCTCGCTTAGATCTGAACTAAAGAGCACAGCCAGGGTGGGAAAAAATCCATGCGAGAAGCCGGAGGAAGTCAGCATTCCGTGTGCTGGGGAGAGAGCCGGGGAACTGCAGCAGCCTGCGAGGGAGAGCCGGGCACAGCAACCGGAGCGGCTCCGGGAAGAGCCATCAGGAGCCATTAGCCCGGGTGCGGGAGGCCGCGCTCCTCTCGGCTCCCTGCGGGCGCTTCGGGGCTCCGAGGGGAGAGCCTGGAGCCCGGGGCTCCCTCGGTGCCGCTCTGCCCGGGGCTCGGTCCCGGTTTGTCTGCCCGAGCTGCTGCCGGAGCTGCGAGAGAGGAGCGGGGCCCGGGCACACCCAGCACCCGCTCCCGCGGGAGCGGCTCTGCCTGGAGGGTCCCTCCGGAGGAGCAAATCGTCCTTCCTGCAGGAAGAAACCCCCACGCGAGAGAGTCCTCCGTGCCAGGGAGGCCGGGAGCCAGGGAAAAACAAAAGGAGCCGTGCTCAGCCTGGGACACGCGGCCACCATTCCCCACGGGACGGGCTGGTCCAGAGCCCGGGTACTGGAGGAGCTGGGCTGGACCAGTTGTGAGAGGGTCTTTGAGCAGCTGGGTAGGACCAGATGTGAGGACAGAATGCACAGACAGACAGACAGACCTGCCTGAGGAAGAGGGAGGGAAGAGCAGGAGAGACGGTGGAGGGGCTGGAGGGAGAAAGTGAAGGGGGAAGATACGAGAGGGAACAGACTCGCTCCTGGTGGGACTCAGGGTGAGGGAAGGGGCCTTCCGAAAAATATTGACTGATTTGGGTGATGCCATGAATGCAGCACTCCTGCCCTGAACCCCCACTGCCACCAGTGGCACCCTGACCCAGCCCTGCGTTCGTTGTAGTGGCTAAAAGGAGATGATGGATTTGTCCTTCCTAATCTGAGGATCTGGAATGCTGATCTCCTTGGACATGGTGCAAATATTGATAAACAATGGGAAAATTCTGGCCTGAACATTTATCTTGGCCCTGGGAATTTGTCTGAAGCCTGGATAGATCACAGACCCGCGTGTGGTGGGTACTCCCTCGTGCTCTTGCAAGGCCAGCAGGCGTTTCCTCTGTGAGTTGGGTGCTTGGTTTGTGGAAGAGACAAACACGGCCATGCTCCACGATTTACCCAGCAGCGAGGCTGGAAGTGCTTCCTGGAGCTGGTGGGGGATGAGGTAGTGTTCCCTGAGCTCAGGGCTGTTTCTCTGGCACACCTCTGGAACAGCTCCCTGTGATTCCCAGGCAGCAGCTGGGAAGTCACAGACTGCTGGAGTAGGATTTTAGACAAACACATGGATTTTTCCTTGTGTGAACCCAAACCCTTCCGTGCCTGCTATAAATAAAACACAGTCCTTAGCTGACACTTTCACATTTCTCAGAGAGCTCCGATTTTCCTACAGCTGCTGGAGGGGTTGGGGAGGTGCTGCAGATGAAATGTACATTTTATCTCTGATGTCTCTATCTCCAAGATCCCAAAGCTCTTGAAATCACCTGTGAGCTTCCCTACTCTCAGATTTCTCCAAAGATCCAAAGCCAAATCCTCCTGCACTTCTTTAGGGTTTATGGCTACAAACGAGGGGCTGTTCCTGCAGGGCTCTGGGAGGGCTGATGGGAGCCGGAGGCTGTTCTTGTAGGTGAAGGATGGGGAGATAAAGACCTCAGGAAAAGCACAAGATTAAATTTCTGGAAGTATTTCTTTAATACAGGTGATAACACCAAATGAAAAACAAAACAAAACAAAACAAAAAACTAACAAAAAAAACCCATCACCACAAAAAAAAAAAAGAAGAAATTTTAAAAACCCACAAATTTGTATATTTATTGGGATCTCCCATTCCTTAATGACACGGGGAGGAGCAGGGAGCTCTCTTTTTGCACAGCCAAGGATTAAATCTGCTCCTACCACAGGCAGCTGCACCTGAGCCCGGGCTTGGTCCTTGTGAAGGGCGACTGATCCATTGGAGAAGGGGATAATGCCTGCTCCTGTTCTCTGGGATCATAGAATCACGGAATGGTTTTGCTTGGAAAAGCTCTCCAGCTGTTCCCTCAGGAGTGCCAAGGCCACCGCTGACCCATGTCGCCAAGTGCCACATGCATGTGGCTTCTAAATCCCTCCTGGGATGGCATCTCCACCACAGCCCTGGGTGGCCGTGACAGGGCTGGACCACCCTTTCCATGAAGAAATTTTCCCAATATCCCACCTAAACCTCCCTTGAGGCCGTTTCCCCTTGTCCTACCCTGCAGCCAGCTGTCAGGTTTGCCTCATGGAATGCCCTGCTCCATTTCCCAAACTCTTTCCCAAGCCGTTTTCCTGTGTTCCCCTCACCCTGGCTGTCCTTCCTCCTGCTCAGGTGCTGATGGAGCCTCTAATTATGGCTTTACTCCTTTTTTCCCTGTAGTGGAACAGAGCCTACCCCAAGCATCTTTAAAAATACATCTGCTCTGCACTTCACTAAAACACATGGAATAATAGAAGAAAGTCTGGAGTGGGTGCACCCTGGACCTGCCCAGCTTTCAAAGGCAGGGGTTCTTTAAAGAACACGGAGCATTTTCTCTGCTCCTGACCCAAAGATGGGACGTGCCAGTAATATCTGAGCAAGGGGTCTTTGTATCCCTGCCCTCAGCCTGGATCCCTCTGGGATCAGGCCGTGCCTGTTGCTGTCACTGGCATCGCTGCTGCTGGTGGTGCAGCTTCCCCACACCTTTTAAAGCTCTCTGTGAGCACTCTGAGCTCCATGGGTGGACAGATGGGACCCACTGATGGTCCCCAGAGGTCAGCTATTCCTTCCCTTGTTTCCCAGTGGAGAGATCAGCCCCTTGGGCATGGGATTTAGTGGGACACAGGGGCTGAGGTGGCACCATTCGCTGTCACCCTGCTGCTCGGGAAGCACAGATGGGCCTGTGCCTTTGAAACAAAGTGGGGTGAAGGGGATGTGGAGCAGCTTTACAGCCTAAAGAATGCACCATCCTAAATTATCCTAAAAGATAAAAGACGGGCAGGGCTTCTGCAGGGATTTCTTCAAACTCCTCTGCATTTGCCTGCAGTCACCAGACTCCACCTCAGCAGGGCACAGATAACTTTAAACATATCTCTGCACACTTTGGTGCTGGTGGCACGGCCACGCTGGCCTGGATCATGTCTCTGTCACATCTGAGCACAAGGGGTTTAGATGCCCAAATTCTTAGAGGGTCTTGGCTTTTACAGCAGGAAGAAGTAACATAAGAGAGTGTGACATGGAGGGAAACAGCTTGGAGTAAGGACCGGATGGCAAGAGACATCCCGGCTACAGCACCAGTGGCCAGGGAGAGCTCCAGGAACCGGTGTCTGACAGCTCCAGCAGCCCAGAATTGGTGGGCAACTTTCCTTGGGAAGCCCTTGCAGCACCAGGGGTGGGATTCAGCAGGCACACCCCCATTTACTGGTGTCTCCATCTGAGCTGGTCATTCAGCACCGTTACAGGCTTTAAGGTGATGAAGGTGCCTCTAAGTCCAGAGTCAGGGGTTGAGATCAGAGGCTGATATCAGAGCTGAACTGCAACGGAGGCTCCTTGGTCCCTCTCCAGTGACCCTCACTGGCCCAGAGGTCTCCACTCATCTGTGCATCCCTGCTCTGAGGGCCCCCCAAGCATCTCCATCCGGTCCCTAGTGAATTGCTGGTGTTGATGTTTTGAGTTCTCAGGGTGCCCCATCTCCTGGCCAGGGTGTTGGGGAAGGGATAAGTCCTGTCCCACCCCGTCAGTCCCATCAGTCTGGAGGTAGATGAGGAATCAAGTCCTCAAAGGTGGCTGAAGCTGAGCTCCTCCTGAAGGAGCTCTGGGCCAGCCCAGGGGTGGGTTAGCAGGTATCTGTAAATGTGGAACTGCTGCCAAAGCAAGAGACTTGAAGTGTCAAACCTTGCTCATATATCAAACTTCAGATGAAAACCCAGGGTGAGAGTGGAGTGTCCATTCCAGTCAATATCCCCTTCCCTTAATGCTATTTTGGGTCCAGCGTCAGGCTCAGGGGTGTCCTTTGTGCCCCAGGAGCAGGGAGTGCCCATGACACCCCTGTGTGTGTCTGTTTTCCTTCCCTCACCTGCTATCCTCACCCTGGGCTTTTCCCACTTCACCCTGTGCCAGGTGCTCTGCAGAGGGCCTGCATTTGGAGGGATTAGAGGTCCTTTTGGGTACCCAGCCGGGGCCCTGGTGCAGGAGGAGAGACCCTCAGAGGAACAGGAGCTGGACACAGAACCTGAGACACTGGACCATGCTGGGACCCGTTCCCTGTGTGTCCTGGCTCTCAGAGCTGCACCAGGAAGGAGCAGCGGCTTCTCCCTGACCTGTGCCCAGGAGTGGCTGTTCGGGAGCAGGGGGCAGGGGAAGCAGAAGAGGCCCTTCACCTCCTTCCAAGCTTTTCCCTAAGGATCCTGGAGGCTCACACTGGCCTGGGCATAGTGGGAGCTGCTGGAGAAGGAGCAGAAAGAGGAGTATGAGCAGGGGCTGGAGCAGGAACAGCAGAAGAAAGAGCAGGAGCAGAAGCAGAGGCAGGAGCAAGGGCAGGAATAGGAGGAGGAGCAGGAGGAGGAGGAGTAGGAACCAAGGTAGGAACAGGAGCAGAAACAGGAGTAGGAGCTGGAGCAGGGGCAGGAGCTGGGTAGGAGGGGATCGCAAAACGAGTAGGAGTAATAGCAGGAACAAGAAAAGGAGGAGGAGCAGGAACAGGAGTAGGAGCAGGGACAGGAGCAGCAGCAGGAGCGGAGACAGGAGCAGGGACAGCAGCAGCAGCAGCAGCAGGATCGATCTCGGGCCGGCTCCTGCCCGGCGCCCCGGGTGTGATGAGTTCTCCAGGCCTCATCGCCGCTCCCAGTGTCTCTCCGCCCGCCCCTCCCGGCCACCAGCCCCGCTGCTCCTCGCCCACAGCTGCCCCATCCCTCGCTAGGATCCCCTCTTACCTGGCGGCCCCGGGGGCCGGGGGGGTCCCCGGGCGGCCCCGCTCCGGCTCCCCAGCGCAGCGCTTTGCATTTGTGCCTGGGAAATACCCACCCGGCGTTTTATGAGCGCGGCTGATAAATATTGCATCGCCCGTGAACTTGGCGGAGCGGGGGCACCGCGGCACCGGCCCCGGCACCGGGCACGGACCGGGGAGGGGCGCGGGGGCCGCGGGGCGGAGGTGCCGCCAGGAGCGGCTCCGGCTGCCAGGGGGAGCCGCGGAAAGGGGGGGCCGGGGCCCCGCTAATGCTGCGCGGAGCCGGTCCGGGGCCCCCCCGGGCAGCACTCAGCATCCCGCCTCATTAAAGTTTCATCGGCAGCGCTCGGCCAAGGTCTATTTATGAAAATGCGCTTTTCGCTGCACGGAGAAAACAGGGACGGAGCGCAAGAACAAAGGGATGGGCTTTGGGAAAAGCCCGGGAATAAAGAGAGATGTGCGGGACTGGGTGCGGGACGGGTCGGGGAGTCCCACGGTGCGGGCAGGGCAGGCAGGGCTCTGTCGGCCACCGCCGAGCTGGCCTCGCTCGCCCAGGTGGAGAAGCTCCTTCGACAGCTATTTCGCACAATTTCCCCTCTTTTCTTTCTTTTTTTTCTCTTTTTGTGTGTGGGGTTTGGGTTTTGGTTTTGTTGTGGGTTTTTTTTTTTTTTTTTGTTTCTTTGTGGGGTTTTAGGGTTTTGTTTGTCCGCATTTTTTGTTTGGTTTGTTTTAGGTTTTTTGTTTGCTTGGTTGGTTTTGGTTTTATTTTATTTGACTTCGTTTCATTGGTTTACTTTCGTTCATTTTACTTCATTTTATTATATTTTATTTCACTTCATCGTATTTCATTTCACTTTATTTTATTTCTCTTCATTTTATTCTACTTTATTTTTTCTTGTTTTACTTCGGTTTTCCCCTGTAAAAGCCGCAGGGTCCCGGCTGTCGGGCTCCAAAACCACGACGTGCGTTTGCTTATTTTTTCCCCCGAATAAGTTATAAAACAAAACAAGACAAAACGAAATAAAATAACAAACAAAACCCCACAAACAAAAATGCAAACAAACAAAAAACCCTCAAACAGAGATAAAACAAAAACACCCCAAACAAACAAAACCAACAAAAGTCTTGGGGTTTTACCACTTTTTTCTGCGTGCCCCCGGGACCTAGCGGATCCCCAGGTTCTGATCCCCCAGGACAGAGGGGACCCCCCGGCCCCCGGTTCTGCCCCCCCGTCCCACCGGCCGAGCGACCGAAGCGCGTTTGGGGAGGTTTCGGTGCCGCCGGCTGCGGGCGAGCGCAGCCGGGAGAGGGGCAATGTCCCTTTCGGAGCCGCTGACGCCGCAGCCCGGGCAGGCGGGGGGTGACAGGGGGCACCCGGGGTGTCCCCCCTCCCGAGCAGCGCAGGGTGCGGGGTCAGGGTGGCAGCCCGGCCCCGCCGCCGTTCTCAGGAGCGCCCGGGCGCTGCGGGCTGCGCTCCCCGGCCCCGCCAACCACCCCCGGGCTGCGGGCGAGATCCCCGGGCTGCGGGCGAGACCCCGCGCACCTCCGCACGGCACCGGGCCAAACCCCCCGCGATGGGCCGGAGGGGAGCCAGGACCCCCGGTCCGCTCGGGGCACCCCCGCTCCGTCCCGCGTGGGCACGGGCGGCTCTGCCCGCCCGCCGCTGCCTCTCCTGGAGGTTCGTGTCCGTCCCCACGGCGGAGGACGGAGCCGGCCTCCACCCCCGCGGAGGCACCGGCGATGGGCTGGAGGAGCTGCCCGGGGCTCCCGGGAAAGGGGTGCCCAGGCCAGGGGCTCCCCGGAGCCGCAGTAACTGCAGGAGGCAGGAGGGTGAGGTAAAACGTGCATGATTTATTTGAAATGCTGCAGCGTACACAGACACCAAAATTTCATTCAGCACACACACAGCGGAACGAAATCTCCTTTAATTCAAAAATTAAAAAAAGAAAATAAAAGAAAAGGAGGCAAATTTCTCTATTAAATATGCAAAGGAAAGGGGGAAAAATAAGAGTTTTCTTGCCTTCGAAAGTGCAGAGTTCCCTATGCGCAGAGGCAGCCGCCCCGAGGCCGGGCCGGGGTCCGTCCCCGCTGCCTCGGGCCGCTCCCGCCGCTCCGCTGAGCCCCAAGGACGTGATTGTCGAAGCGTAGGATTTTATACAGTGAAAACCATACGGAAACCGAACGGTTTGAGTGAAACCAACGCAAAATAAATCTCCATTTCCCCGAACAAACCGCGAGTCCAGGGACGGGCCAATTTTTTTTTTCTTAAATCTTTTCTCCTTTTTTTTATCCTTTTTAATTATTTTTTTTTCAATTTAGCCGATGAGGTAGAAACAGAAATGGTACTGCAAAAACGCGATGGGTTTGCGGGGGGCAAGGGAGAGAACAAAATCATGCAGGTGCGTGTGTGTGCGTGGGTGTGCGGGGACCCTGGCAGCGGGGAGCACCCCGGGTTTACAGCTGGCTTCCAGCTCGTTTCCTTTCTCATTTCTTTTCCTTTTTTTAAAAATTTTTTTAAAAGAAGAGGAGCGGACACAGAGGAGTGAGCGGTGCCATAGCCCCCAAGCAAGGCAGGGCTGTGACAGAGACCCACCAGGCTCTCGCTGCTGCTGCCCCAACTCCGGGCACCCCCAAACTTCCCCCTTGGCCTTTTCATTTTGTCTTTTTCCTTTTTCTCCATCTTTTTTTTTTTTTCTCCAGTTTTATCTACAAAAGCAGTCTGTACCAGTCAGAACAGCGGGGCCACTTCGCCCAGGGGTGAGGAGCAGGCACCAAACTGTTCACTTTGCTTTGGGCGCATTTCCCTTTATTTTAAGGTTTATTTTTCCGGTTTTTGTTGTTTGGGTTTTTTTCCAATTTTTTTAAACAAAACAAAAAAAAAAGCCAAGAACCCCAAGCCCTGTTTGGAAAGGGCCAGGGGCCAGAATGGCAGCAGGGCGGTCAGGAGAGCAGTACCCCCCCACACACCACTGCCTCCCCAGCCCCTTCTTCAGTAGGTGGCAGAAAATTTCATCCTTTTCTGCTTCTGTCTCTGATTGCAAAACCAGACCCGCACCACGTTCTTCTTCAAGTCTAACTTCTCGGCGATGGCGGCGATTTTCTCGGAGGAGGGCCGGGGCTGCAGGGCGAAATAGGCCTCCAGCGAGCGCTTCTCGGGGGCGGCGATGGACGTGCGCTTGCGCTTCTTGTCCCCCCCCGTGTAGATCTCGGGTTTGGTCATTTTCTCCCTCTGCGCCCTCTCTGCCTCCTCCAGCCACGCTTCCAGGATGGGCTTGAGGGCCACCATGTTGTTGTGGGACAAGGTGAGGGACTCGAACCTGCAGATGGTGCTTTGGCTGAGGCAGCCCACCCCCGGGATTTTCAGGTTGGCCAGCGCGGAGCCCACGTCCGCCTGGGTGACCCCCAGCTTGATCCTCCGCTGCTTGAAGCGCTCGGCAAAGGACTCGAGCTCCCGCGGGTCCGTCTCCGTCTCGGGGCCGGAGATGACGGCGTGGGAAGCGAGGCCGTGGGGGTGGGACATGTTCATAGGCTGGGAGTGGTGGGCCATGTGGTTGATGGCCGACATGTGGGAGTGAGGGTGCGAAGGCGTGGAGCCCACGTCGGGGCCCGGCACCCCTCCGAGCGGGAGGGCGGAGTTGAGGTGGTCCAGCAGCTCCCCGTCCAGGCCCTGCGAGGGCTGGTGGTGGTGGTGGTGGGGGTGGTGCGTCGTCAGCACGGACGGGTGGTGCAGGTGGACGGAGGACGAGGTAGGAGTACAGGACACGCTGCTCATGGTGTGGTAGGTGGCATCCGGCTTGAAGGGGTGGGTTTTCTGCGACACGATATCCACGGCGGCCAGAGCCTCGGCCCCCCGCAGCAGCGTCTCGTCAAAGCCCGCAAAGATGTTCCCCTGGATCTGCGCGGAGGGTGGAGGGGGAGAAAAGCGGGAGCGAAAGCAAACCGAGAGAGCGGGAGAGGATTAAAGGGAAGCAGCGTGATCCTGCTCTGCCCCACAGGCACTGCCGGGGACAGGTAACACGAACCGAACGCTACCCGAGCCCCCCACATAAAAGCACCGGGGTGCCAGACCCCGAGCGCTCTCCCTCCACGTCGGGCACCCACCGTGCCCTCCGGGGCGACCTCCCCAAAAAGGAGGCAGCGGCAGAGAGGCTGGAGCCGTCGGAGGTCCCGCAGCCCCGCTCTGCTCCAGCGCTCACACGGAGCGGGGCGGGACGGCCGAACCTCCCCGAGCGGGACCGACCCCCGCGCCCCCCGGCCGCCCCAGACCCCCTCCCTGCGGGAACAGCCCCCCGCCCGCCGGGCCCGGCGGAGGCAGGAAGGGAAGGACGGACCCCCCGAACCCAAACGAAAGCCAAACCCAAAGGGAAACCAGAGTAAGTTGGCGAGGGTCGGCGAGTACGGAACCTCCCGAAACCCATGCTGGGGCTTACCTGGGGGGCGGGCAGGCAGGCTCTGCGGATGGCTTCGGAGCTGGTGTGCAGGTGGGGGTACTTGGGCTCGTGCAGGATGGGGTGCATGCTGAACGCCTGCTTGCTGTTCATGGACATCATGGTGGGAGCGGAGCGGGGCCGGCCGGGGCAGGGTAGGGCAGGGTAGGGCAGGGCAGGGCGCTCCGGGCACCCGGCTCGGGGGCGCGGTATTGTCTGGCTCCGCCGCCCGGCATCAATGGCATTATAGCCCGGCCCCCCCGCCCACCGGGAGGGGCCGGGATGGTCCCTCCCACCGCCCGCCCCCGGGCAGTGAGCTCACCCCGCTCAAACCGGGGCTCACCCCCCCCCCCCCCCC
>VWPU01003247.1:31144-63758 GCA_013398955.1 Callaeas wilsoni
TTCTGCCCCCCCTCACACCCAGAGCTCCCCGCCCGGCGGTGAACCTCTCTCCCGCCGGTTTTACTCCCCCAAACCGGGGCTCAGCCCCCCATCTCCGCCCCTCCCCGGCTCTGCTCAGCCCGGGGTTCCCGCAGGTGCGCCCCTCTTCCTGTCACCCCTTGTCGAGTCGGGTCGGGGAGGCATCACCTCCCGTCCAGCCCTGCCCGCCCCCTGCCCACGCCCTGGCCACCCCCTGCCCGCCCTGCCCGCGGCTCCGGGCTGCTGTCCCCGGGGGGATTTGGGGAGCAGAACAGCCCGGAACTCGGGGCTGAAGAGGAGCCGTTCCCCTTCTCCCTTTGAAGGGAAGAACCTTGGGTCAAAAATCATAAAAATAACGAAATTAAGAAAAGTTTCACCAACTTTTTTTTTCCCGTTTCAATGCATCTCCCTGGCTCGTTCCCCAAATTCTCCCGTGCAGAGTCCCATGGGCTCCACGCCTGTCTGTGCAGCCTCTCCATCCTCCCCTCTCCAGCTCATCGCTGCCTCTGCACTCACCCATCCATATGAATTTCCCCACAGCCAGTGGCGTTTCCTTCCCTCTCTCCCTCCCTGGCACCAAGGCCAGCTCCTGCCACCACTAAAGTGGAGTTTGGTTGCACTGCTGGATAGAGGGGGCGAGGGGAGTTGCAGCCCCCCAGATGCTCCCAAAAAGTGCATGAGGAGCGTGACAGCCCCGGCAGCCCAGAGCAGGGGGGCTGACAAGGAGGAACCTCAGTGCCTGGAGTGATGGAGGACAAGAAGGTCCTTGGTTGTGTTCAGAGCAAACTTCTCAAGGGAACAAGGTGTGCTTGTCCAGCCCCAAAATCCAGCCTCGATGATGGCTTTGGTACATAGTGCAGGTGTCTCAGGAGTCAGGCGTAGGATCTGTTTCCCGGTCCCTTTCCCACTCACCTTCTCTACAGAGCCTGAGCACAGCACCCTCTGAGTCCATTCTCCTGGGGATCCTGCCAGGTGTCTTGGGACAGACAGGGTCAGCGAGTGTCACAGGGAAAGGAAAATCCTGACCTGACCCCATGACCTGATCCCCACCTTACCTGAGAAGCTGAACCATCCCCCAAAAGAGCATAGAATGGGTTGGGTTGGGAGGCACCTTAAAGACCATCCAGTTCCAGCCCCCTGCCATGGGCAGGGACACGAGGGAAACACCAGAGGTGTTTCCTTGGTGCTGGACCTCCCCAGGGAAAGGTCAGATCTGGTAACAGGAGACTGAAAACCACAATCACCATGTCTGGTGATTCCTGGACTCGGGCACAGCCACCAAATCCACCACAGGAGTCCCCTAAACCAGCCTTGTGTAGCCCTTGGCTCATGCAGAGGGGAGGGGGAGAGTCGGCGAGGCTGAATCCTGACTCCAGAGAAATCCTCCTGGGGGAAAACTGCGCCAGCACCAAGGTGCTGCCAGGAAGACCCTGTCCCTGGTGGCCTGAGACACCGTCAGCCCTTCCTGAATACTACAGCATCCCACGTGTGCCAGAGGCCACCAGGCCCTCCCTGCCAGGATGCTCCGACTCTCCGGAGGCGAGCGCAGGCAGGAGCTCAGCAGCCTCTTTCCTTTCTCCCTGCTGCCAGCACAGCTCTGAGTCACGATCTCCTCTCTGCTCCTGGAGAGCTGCAGGATCAGGTGATGGGCAGAGGAGAGTGGATGCTGGAAAGCTCCACTGAGACTCCGGCAGCATTCCTTAGAAGGGGAATTGTCCCTTCCAGGTGCTCTGTGGTGGGTTCTCTCCCCTCCAGCTGGGTTTCTTAACTCTCTCATGACTCTGGAAGCTTTTGTCACAGGGTATTCCACAATTGCTTTTGCTGGGCTCTTCCTGGTGGCCCCCCTACCTTCCTTTTCTTCCTTTTCTGCATTTCAGCAGCGCAGAGAAGGTTGGACAGAGCAGTTCAGCTCCTGGCCGTGGATTTCATTCTCCTCAAGGAAGCAAACCTGTGTTGAGCTGCATTTTGCTGCTGTTTATGTAGGAAAATCAGACCAGATGAAGTAAACAGCATTCCCTCCTTCCCATTCCTCTGTGTGCCTGCAGACTTTTCCAAACCACCAAGCCTTTGCTCTTTCCCCATTGCACCCTGGAACTTTATCCTGACAATGAACTTTTTGAGCAAGGGACACTCGGGGAGGATCCCTGAACGCACCTCTGGACACCCCGGCACTGACACTAAAACACAGGGACACCACAGGGACATCAAGAACTCCCTCCCACCCCATTCCATGGATGAGCTCATCCTCCTGCCACCTCCTGCACGGTTCTGTGGACTGGTCCCAGAGGGGAAGAGAGCAGCACCCTCCATATCAAATCTCTGGATTGAGTCAGGAGTTACCAGGCTCCTCCTAGATAGGGAAAAACAAGGAAAACCATCCTGGCTGGAAGACAGGACGTGCAAAGATGTGAAAGCACGAAACAAGGAGGAGTTTCTACAGCATTGATAATCACAGACATCTCAAACACTTCCACAGTTGTTGCTTTAGCCCTGGGCAACTCTGAATATTGGCACTTCCAAGGAGCGGGATGAACTTCCAGGGGATTGCCAGTGCTCTGCTCTGGCTTTCTGGAGGAAGATGGAACAGCTCCGCAACTCTCGTTGTAGCCTTTCCATGTCTCTTCCAGCTTTCCTCCCTCGCTGATACAAAAACTGGAGTAGTCCAGACCCACCTCTCCCACCCATCCATATCAGAAACCCCCGTGAAGCAGGAAACGCTTTACTGGAATCAGAATTCAAAAGAGGAAAGTCAGGATCTTTCCTATTAAAAAAAAATTAAAAAAAAATAAAAGCACAGAACAAAGACCCTCATGATCTGAGTCTTTGGAAATCACATCCTTACAGGGTGATTTCAGCTTCCAGGCTAAGAGCTGGCACCCCGACCTGGTCAGTGGCTTTGGGGACCCTTTCTGAAATAAACTCCTGCGCAGAAATGAAGAGCCAGGAATCTCCTCACATTATGTGCCGTGGTTTTGTGCCATGGAATGGCAAATGATCCAACGGGGCAAGAATATTGTGGGAATCATGACCCCTACGATCCTGGACGTGCTCTCCAGCAAGGTCTGTGCTCAAGAAGCTCCAGCTCTCTGTGGCTTTTTGAGGATGACCCATAATTTCCCTGTCTGGCTCCCCGCCCATAACCAATAAAACCCCACACGCTGTGCCTGATCCCGGTGTTTTCCATCAAAGAGGGCTGGATGCAGACTTTGCAAAGGGCCGGCCTGCCTGCCATGTGCTTTGGTGCCTCAGGCAGTTGCCTGCAGACTCCAGCTGTTTTTATTACCTAAGTGGGTTTGATTGCTCCTTCATTTGTGCCTGAATGAGAGCCCTTGGCACCCTCGTGGGCTTTAATGGGGTCTGTGTGTTCTCGCTCCCAATTAAACCCACGGGCAGCGATTAACAGCTTCCAGCAACTCCAGCACGGAGCAGAGGGGACGCGGCTTTCCAGGGCTCCGGGAGAGGATCCTGGAAAGGGGACACGACTTTGTGCATCCCAAGTAGACAGCTGGGCCGGCTGGAAATGGCTCTGTCCCCAGGTGACCACTGCCACTTTCTTCTCATCAGGGGAGGTTCAGCTCCGCCGTCCCAGCCTCGCACAGACACATTTTCCAGCAGTGGGGGACAATGCTGCCGGGTGGCCAGGGTGGGTGTCACCCCAAAGTGGGGGTAGAGACATTAAGGACAGCTTCCCACCTGCCCTGGCTGTCAGGGCTGCTCCTGGAAAACGTCATGTGAGGTGATGCAGAGATCAGGACATCAGGGCGTGGACAGCCCTGCCCCACTTCGTCCTTCCCTCCCCTCCGTTTTCCTTGTGCTCCTGCCTAGGGCCTGAGCAGATGGAATTAGCCAAAAAGGATGAATTTCTGGTGCACTTGGAATTTTCAGCCCCAAGTTCTGACTCCAGGAGCCATCCCAGCCCCTGGCAGCTGCTTTGCTGGGATCATCCCGGCTGTCCCAGGGCCGTGGCTCCGATGAGCACATCACATCCAACACGACCCACAGCCATCTGTGGGAACCCCGGGGAGGAGCCATCCATCAAATTTAAGATGTTGGGGGATTAAATGCTTCGATCTCATTGGAACTGGCGTTTTCTGATGAAAATTGGTTCTGTCAGGAAATGTGTAAGTGGCTCTACCTGCCAGAGGTCCATGCACTGGGACCGGGGCTGGTTGGAGTTGGCTGATGGAGTGCAGGAATGGAATGGAAAATCAAGGCCCAGGAGCTTTTTAACTCAATTAAAGCCTGGCTCGCTCCTGAGACAGGCCCGTGGCATCGGGAAGAACATTACTCCCACACTGAATTAAACTTGATGTGAGGTCAAGAACAGGACCTCGACGGGCTGAAGTGACACCTCAGGTGGCAGCTGGTGGCATTACAGAAGACTCAACAGAGGCCAAATTCCTCGTTGGAATTAGGAATAGACATCACAGAACCCTGGAATCATTTAGGTGGGAAAAATCCTCTCAGATGCTTGAGACCAACCACTCCCCAGCAAGGCCACCACTGACCCACGTCCCCAGCCGCGACATCCACACGGCGCCTGAGCCCCTCCAGGCATGGTGCCAAGGCGTGGTTTGAAATACCACGCTTTCAAAATTCCTGTTTCTGGAGAAAAATGCAGGAACAGCTCCTGATGAGGATGAGATCCCTTCCCAGCCAGCAGAGCAGGGCGCTTAATGCAGGTCTCGCACTTGAGGTGTAAGAGAAAGACAATCCGTGCTGGCCAACAGATCCAGCTTGTAAAAATCCTTATTAAAACCCCGCTGAGCCTAATCGGGAAAGATGGCTTTTAATTAAAAAGTGCAACCGTTCAGCCAACTTTTATAGGAGATTGTTGCGACCCCAGGAGATGCCAACCAGCAATAGACTCAACTCCTTCCGGAGGGAGGGATCCTTCCCATCCTTTGTTAGCTGGAACATCTCTGCCGGTTTTAAATGGGCAACTTCACAGGTTTCCTGAATGTGGTTTCTTCCATTAGGAAATGGGAATCTTCTAACAGCTCACCCAGGCAGCAAAATTCCTGCACTCCATCTCCTGCATTAGGAACCCGGAGTTTGCGCGGCTCCGCTCCGCGGAGCGGGAGAGAGAGCGGGAGAAAAGAAAATCCAGATGGGGCAAAGTGTAGCTCGACTTTTTAATACTAAATTATTTACAGTAAGTAAAATCGTGTGTGTCAATTGTGAAAAGAGTCCAATTTGTTTGATTTACATTGCAGGGGGGTGCCCTGGGGTAGGGGGTGTTTAACTATCTCCTCTAATGTAATTGCCTATGGCAGCCCAGTAAATATTTGATGGGCTGCCTGAGCGAGGGAAGGAACTGGGGCTGATGCTCCCACAGCCCTCGCAGGGTATCAAATGCAGCTGCAGCCAGGCACTACCTGAGCCCTTCCCATTGTGTAACTGGGGCTGGCTTTATCCACTTGCAGGGTGGGAATGTGTACTTTCTGCTGGGAAACAGGTTTGTCCCCTGTGCCATGAATTTGTTTTATATAAGAAGCCCAAATTTCTCTGTCTGTGTCTCAAAGGGAGTGTTTTCCTTAGCTTTACAGCAGGAAAGGCAACTTTTGCTCTTGTCAAGGGTGTTTCCATGGCTTGGAAGTCCTGGATCCTGGCCCCAGCTCACAGGGATTGTCCCACAGTCACAGGAGGGTCAGACCTTGGCTGAGGATGGTGAGGGCGATAGGGATGCACAGGATTGGGAAGGACACTGAGGGGCTGCAGCCGCAGAGGTGTATGCAAAACTTCGTAGTCCCAGCTCATGCAGCCTCTCACAGCTTTTCCATTTTTAGTGTTTCAAGTAGCACCAGGGGAGGTTCAGGTTGGACATCAGGAGGAATTTCTTCATGGAAAGGGCAGTCAGGCATTGACAGGGGCTGCACAGGGAAGTGGTGTAGTCTCATCCCTGAAGGTGTCCAAGGAGGGCCTGGACATGGCACTCAGAACTCTGGGCTGGGGACAAGGTGGGGATCAGGCACAGCTTGGACTTGATGACCCTGGAGGGCTTTTCCAACCTCAATGATTCTAGGATTCTGTGCCAAGATGGGCACACTCAGTGCCCTGGGAATGGCTCCTGTGACCTGGGGACAAGGTTCTGCTGCTCAGACAAGGCTGAGACTGAGTCCCTGCTCCTCTTGGGCAGCCCTGCCAGTCCATAGGAATTCCTGGAGGGTAGGAAATGTCACATCACCCACCTGGGACGGTAAATATTTAACAAGGGGAACACCCCCTGCCTTTCTCCCTGCCCTCCTCATCCATATTCGGTTCCTGCAGCTCTTCCAGCCCTGCAGGAAGTACAGAGACCCCTGGGAAGAGGGAATTCACGAGATGGCACAGGAAGAGCTTGGGAGAAGGGAAGAGCATTCAGGACTGAAGGGTATTTGGTGCAGAGGTGGAAAATGGGGCACAGCCTCTGTCTCCACTGCTTGACTCATCCTGGGATTTGGGATACACCCCAAGAGCACCCCCAGTTTGCTGTGGCAGGGCACCTGCTGGTTCTGGGGTGTACTGGTGGTGTAAGATGGTGCCAAGAGAGTTGTGGCACCTGGAATGTCCACTCTCAGATGTCTGTGGAGTAGGGAATGGGGCAAGGTGGGGCTATGCTTCCCTCTGGAAGAGGATGTCCAAGCCGTGTCCCAGGAGCAGCTGTGGCTGCAGGTCCTCTGCTCTTTGAAGGGGTTTGGAGTTCCCGAACTGGGGACTGGAAGTCAATGATCTATGAGGTCCCTTCCAAACCAAATCATCCATGGATTCTGTGATTTGGAAGGGATACATGGAAGCCTCCAGCCCAATTCCCTGTTTGGAGCAGGGCCAGTCAGAGCAGGTTTCTACAGTGGAGTTTGAACCTCTCCAAGGATGGAGACACCAAAGTCTCCCTGGGCTCCCAGAGAGTGAGCAGGAAGAGGCCATCTAAGATCTTCATCTACAAAGGCCACCAAAAGTTGGATGGGGATGCTGCATCCACCTGGCTTAGCACAGAAACACCTGGGGGCAGTGGATGGAAGGAACTGGGCTTGGATGGTCCCAGCAGTCGGGCAGAGAGGGATAGGTGGGACCCACATCAAGCTCCACAGAGGTCCCCATGAACTCACTGGGGTTTCTCCAAGGGTCTCTTGGGACGATAGCTGGGGTTGGGAGGCAGGACCAGTCAGGATGGAATGGAGGAGGGATGGAGGTGTGGAGCAGGATGAGAGGCCTGCTGGGATCCTGGGATGCAGAGGGAGATTTTACATGGAAATCCAAGTGGAGGTCCCCGTTGCCCTGGGGGTCCCAGCCTGCTCCTGCCAGGAGCCTCTCTGAGGTTCTCCATGCTTTGCTTGCTCCAGCTCTTACAGAAACCTGCTCTATTAATATCCCAGCTCTTCCTCTCGGCCCATTACTCTCCTGATGGCCCAAATTTCCAGTTAGCTCCTCTCCAAATTTAAATGATCGCTTCCCCCTGTCTTCTCCACCCCCACCTTTCCGAGACATGACGTCGCTGATGACCCACATTCTCCTGCCTCTGAAGTGCCTGGCGCCGGGGCCATTAGATCCCTCTGCTGGGCTGGGACTGGCTGACAGCCAGTCCCGACCTCACAAGTAACCACGGCCATTCACTGGGAGAGGCAAGCTCCAGCCTTGCCAACAGCGTTGGAGAACGGGAGAGGAAGGAAGGATGGAGCTGGATGAAGCCTCCTCCTACCCAGAGGGTGTTACCAGGGAAGGGAGGAAGGGGAGCTGCCAAGTAATGAACAGCTGTGAGGGAGGGAAGCAACCTTGGGAAGTGTCTTCCCTTTCCTACCCCCTCTGAGGGTCTGCCAGGAGCTGGCAGATGGGATCCCATGGACTGCTGGTGGAATTGGGACACCATGGACTGCTGGGGGGCTGGGGCGCCCTGGACTGCTGGTGGGACTGGGACACCAGGGACTGCTGTGGGATTGGAACACTATGGACTGCTGTGGGACTGGAACACCATGGACTGCTGGTGGGACTGGGACACCATGGACCGCTGGTGGGACTGAGACACCATGGACTGCTGTGGGATTGGAACACCATGGACTGCTGTGGGACTGGGACACCATGGACTGCTGTGGGATTGGGACACCATGGACTGCTGTGGGACTGGGACACCATGGACTGCTGTGGGACTGGGACACCATGGACTTCTGTGAGATTGGGATCCCATGGACTGCTGGTGGGGTTAGGACACCATGGACTGCTGGGGGATTGGAACACTATGGACTGCTGGGGGAGTGGGACACCATGGGCTGCTGTGGGACTGGGACACCAGGGACGTCTGTGGGACTGGGACACCATGGACTGCTGGGGGATTGGAACACTATGGACTGCTGTGGGACTGGGACATCATGGACTGCTGGTGGGATCAAGATCCCATGGACTGCTGGTGGGTTTAGGACACCATGGACTGCTGGTGGAACTGGGACACCATGGACTGCTGTGGGACTGGGACATCATGGACTGCTGGTGGGATTAGGACACCATGGACTGCTGGTGGGACTGAGGCCACCTTGGACTGCTGTGGGACTGGGACACCTTGGACTGCTCTGGGATTGGGATACCATGGACTGGTGGTGGAACTGGGACACCATGGACTTCTGGTGAGATTGAGATCCCATGGACTGCTGGTGGGATTAGGACACCATGGACTGCTGGTAGGACTGAGGCCACCTTGGACTGTTGGTGGGATGGGGATACCATGGACTGGTGGGGGGATTGCTCTTCCTCTGACCCATCTTGCAGCCCCTGTGAGTCCCAAAGCACTGCAGACCCTTGGTGGGACCAGCACTGTGACACGTGTCACTGTGTGCGTGCCCATCTCAAAGCCTGCAGAGCCCTGAACTGCTGCTTTGAGCAGTTGCTCTTGTTCCTGGAGGCCCCAAAGCTCCATATCAAAAGCCAGTGAGTTTCTGCCCAGAGGAAAATTCTTTCAGTTCTGGTTTTCATTCAGTGAAGAACCTCAGTCCACGTCTGAGTCAGTGCAGAGGCCAAAATTCCATCCATTGATGGAAGAGAAATCCATAAGCAGCTGGAAAGAGACCTTCCAAGCACGGGTAGGGAACAGGACAGTGTCCCCTGCGCTGCTCACGACTCTGGCCAAGGCATCCCTTTTTTAAAGCCTTCCTGAGAGTCACCTCTGACTCTTACTCTCCTTGAGTCCCAGGCTCGGGAAGAGACTTCAGTCCCACTTGGGGCTGATCGGCTCGAGACTGGATTGGTACGGAATGAGAGAGGGACAGGAAGGGAAGAGAGGTCCCTTGCTTTCCTCCAGCCCTGGTCATCACCATCATCTCCACTTCGTGGCCCTGTCCTGCATCTTTTCAGCTCTCCAGCCCCCTGCTAATCCCAGCTCTGATGAGTCCACCCAGGTCCTCCTCGAAGAGACATCCCCAGGCAGCTCCCAGCATCCCAAACGCCTCCTGCCGCCAGCCCAGCCCATCCCAACCAACTCCCACCACTGACCTGGGCAAAGGAAAGGCCCAGGAAGGCAGGAAAGGCATCCCAAAGAGCAGCTGTGGCATCAGCTTCTCCCAGACGAGTCATATTGGACTGAGAGATGAGTTTTTGGCTGGATGATCCAAAATCTCACTGCCACAGCACCTCCAGGACACCTGGTTCCACCATCCCGAGCCCTTTCCAAAGGGATCCAGCAGCTCCAGGGGAAACACAGGCAAAGGATCTCCTCATCCAAAGGAGGGTTCCTCCAGATCCTCACCTTGACTCATTCAGCAAAGAGAGTTCCCTGGGAATGAATGCAGGGAGGGTTTCCAGCAAGAGCAAGAAGGTGAAAGAAAGAACAAGAAAGAAATGCTAAGAAAATAAAAAGAAAGGAAGAACAGGAAGAAAATGAGGAGAGAAAGAGAGGAAAAATAAGGAAGGAAAGAGAGAGTCTTGGTTTTCTGAGTAAGAAGCAAAATTATCTTGATTTCCATTTGAATAATTCATGTTTGCCACGGGCCATGTATTCCTGAGCTTGGGTGTCAAGTGTTTATTGAATATATCTCTTGACAGGGCACTTGTGTGATATTCAGCCATTGCCAGAGTGTGAAAAAAACACACACAACAAATGGGGAAAGAGGGGGAAAAAAGGAAACGCTGGAATGACGGCTTCCTCCGCCTCAGTTTGAGAATAATTGGCCCAAATGAAGCCCCTTTCCTTGCCATAAAGTCCCCCCTACCCCCTCCCTCCATGGGGATCCGGCTGGAGCCCAGCACAGGTGGCTGGGATATTGTCCCTACACCCAGAGAGAGAAGCTCTGGGATCATCCTTGAGGATGAGCCCAGCAGGTGCTGGAGGCACTGGAGCCTTTGTCACCTCCTCAGCTTTTGCCAGAACATGGAGATGTGATCCTGAAGACTTAGAGGGCTCTTATCCCAAATGTTTCCACCTTTGAGTGGATCCCAGTTATGGTGTGGGCCAGGGGACTCAGGATTGGTTCCTGGATGTCATGGACCACTCACCTCCAGCTCATATCCGGAGGGCCGTGGCTCTACCAGCCAGCGGGAAAAGCTGGAAGGAGGACATCTCCTCTTCCTGGGTAAGCCCGACGTGGGCAGGGAGATGGGGCCATTCCCAGTGGTGTCCCTGGGATCAGAAGGAATGGGGAGTCCCTCCATCATTGACCACATACCCAGCGCAGGATAGAGAGAGGCACTGGAGGCAAATCTGGTTCCAGGGCAGTGAGTGGGGAAAAATCTGCCTCTGTCCTGGACAGTCCAATTCCCATTCTTTGGGGGATTCAGGAGAAAACTCCCACCCTCCTACCCCAGCTCTCACACAGGCCTCACTCTTCATGTGACTCTTGAAGGCAGGGATGGAAGGGACTTCAGCTGGCCACGTCCATCCCAAACACGTCCTCAGGGCAGGAACATCTCTGAAAGATGGCTCAGAAACACCTGGCGGCTGAATGGTTCTAACCCCAGGAAATTGGGATTGAAGTGGGAGCAGGGACCTGCTGTGCCACCCTGGGCAGGGCCTGTCACTCCCTGTGGGACACACGAGCACTCAGTGCCTCCCCATTTGCTCGTTCAGCACAGCCAGGAGGTGAGGGGGAGTCAGTGCCCAGCAGATCCCCCCGAGGTGGGATGTGGTCACATGCAGAGCTGGTCACGGCGGTGTTTCACCTTGCGGAGGATCTGGCTTCAGAATCCAGATGTGTCCAGGTGTCTGGGCAGTGTGAGGGCTCCCCGTGGTGCACCGAGGTGCAGTCCCAGCCCCACCCGCATCCTGCTGCTCCCTGCCCCGCTCAGCCCTCGGCAGTGACCGGAGCTGCAGCGGCAGGACCGCCCTTGAAGGGACACATCTCCCTCTGCAGAGCAGTGTCCCCCCAGCTCCTGCACCCCACAGGGGCCCAGGGATCCCCAGGAGGGAGTGGGAAACAGTTTGGGGGGAACACAGACAGTTCTGAGGGTCTGCAGCAGCTCGAGTTCACTTGCAAAATGTCTTCTGATGGGAAACAGGGAACCCTCTCCCGGCTGGCTGCCGGCAGGGGCCCATCAAACCAAAACCCATACCTGGGACCCCAAATCTCACAGCTGAGCTGGCACCTGGCAGGAGGAGGGGGCAGAGCAGCCGGGCTGGCAGGCGAGAGGGCCAACACCATCACAGGGAGCCGAGGGCAAGGAGAAGGGAGCGATGCCGGCATGGCCAGCAGAACCCGGGATCCCCCTGAGCGGCACCCAGCCAGCAGCGAGAGCCCGCAGCTCGGCCCTCCCTCGGAGCAGTCATTTGGAGACCGCCGGGGCAGGGGGGAGCAGCCAGACAGGGAGACGGGGCCGGTCCCCGCCCGCTGCCCCCAGCACCCAGTTCCCAGCTGGTGCAGCAGCAGGGAGCCCTGCCTGGCCATATGCTCTGCGTGCTGCTTCAATTACCCCGCGCAGGAGCCGCGGCTTGCTCAGCTCCTGGGAGCGGCGCGAGGGGCCCGCGGGGGGAGAGGGGCCACGCCGGGGCTGCCAAAAACCCGAGCAGGGTGGAAGGGTTTCAATCAGAGCAACTTCGCTCCGTGAGGGACGCCCGCACACACCCGCACACGGCTTTGTGTCCAGGAGCATCCCTCCTGTCCAAGAGTATCCCTCGTGTCCAAGAGTATCCCTCGTGTCCAGGAGCATCCCTCGTGTCCAGGAGCATCCCTCGTGTCCAAGAGTATCCCTCATGTCCAGGAGCGTCCCTCGTGTCCAAGGGTATCCCTCATGTCCAGGAGTGTCCCTCGTGTCCAAGGGTATCCCTCATGTCCAGGAGTGTCCCTCGTGTCCAGGAGCATCCCTCGTGTCCAGGAGCATCCCTCATGTCCAGGAGCGTCCCTCGTGTCCAAGAGTATCCCTCGTGTCCAGGAGCATCCCTCGTGTCCAGGAGCATCCCTCGTGTCCAAGAGTATCCCT
Source organism: Callaeas wilsoni (assembly GCA_013398955.1). Taxonomy (NCBI): domain Eukaryota; kingdom Metazoa; phylum Chordata; class Aves; order Passeriformes; family Callaeidae; genus Callaeas; species Callaeas wilsoni. The sequence goes on from VWPU01003247.1 coordinate 43,535, forward strand.
CGTGTCCAGGCGCATCCCTCGTGTCCAGGAGCATCCGTGGTTTAACAACCCCATCAAGGCTGGGAGCTCCTCTGAACCTTCTGGGGGTGGGTCTGGCTCCTAAACCCCCAAGGCAGGACTCAGAACCCAGATCCTGGCATTAGGGATCCTTTCCTAGCCCTAAGGATGGTCAAAATATCCCAAGTCCTCTCTCCAGAAAGCTGATCTTTCCCAAACTGAGCCCCCAAAGAAATGGTGTAAGCAGGAAACAAAAACTTTTCACTACAGCTTTTATTTTCGCAAAAATAGCCTTGTGACTGCACAGAAGTGTTCATGGAAAACATTCCACCTCCTTGAAAAATTTCTTTCTCTACTGGAAAACCAAGAAACTAAAACCTAAAATCTCCAACCACATTTTCTTTTCATTTTCTTACCTCCTTTTAGCTTTTTTCTGAAATATTCTATGTTTGTGTTTTTAATGACTCAAGGAGTGTCAGTTTGTGAATATCCAATGGAAGAACAAATGATTTGGTTTTCCTGGGTTCTGATACTGGATTATTCCTGATATCTCTAATAATGGGTTATTTCTGAGAAGGTTTAATTTGTGTTGTTCCCTAAACCTCACAACCAGAGGAAAAATCTTTACATGAGCAATACTTGTTGCTCTGGTGCTCATTAGGCAGATCACCCTGGTCCTTTTCCTGACAAAATATCTCAGCCTTCCACAGAATTTTTATTCCTTTGAACTGGAATCAGACTCTCTATTCCTTAGAAAAACTGGTAGGGTTTGGGGGTTTTTTTAAATTTTCTGTAAGTCTCTAAACAGAATTTTAAAAAGAAAAGTCAAAAATGCAGGGGAAAAAAAGTGCATGAAATCATCAAGGATTGACGTGAAGCTTATCAGGTAATTCTGGAATTCACCACCAAATTTCAGCTTTTTCCAGCTATTGGAAATGTTTTTATGGCCAGAAGGAGCAGGATTCATTTCAATCATTGTGAAGTAAAAAACATATCAAGGTGTGCTGAGGAGAAAACCATCACCCAGGACCCAGCAGCATCCAAGGCAGTTTTGAGTTGGCAAAGAGGGTTCTGCTCGTACTTGTTGTGATCTTGCTGCTCTGTTTCTCCCTCAGGTCCACAGCCCTGGCAGATGCCCCTGGATTTGGGCAAAATTTGGGCACAATCCTCCAATTTCTGCAGAAGCAGCTGTGCCTTGATGCTCCCAAGGTAGAAATCCCTGGAGAAAGAGGCCGTCTCGTCACCATGGGGTAAGGAGAAGGTGTCCAGGCTGGCTCCTGAGTACCTGCACATGGATCTGTTTCCCCACCTGCAAATCCTGTCTCGCTCCATCTCTTCCCCACTCTCTGCCCTCGACCCCTTGGCCACAGCCCAGAGCTGCTGACCAGCCCCAAAACCACACCGGCCCCACTGAGACCCCCAGAAAGGGAACGTCCTTCCTGGGCCCAGTTTTTGTGTTCACCTGGACAGAGGAGCTGTGACTCGAGTGATGTCCCCAGGAAGCATCACCAGCATGGGCTGGAGCTGAATCCCTCTGCTGACCCAGTGCAGGGGATCATGGAATTGTGGAATGGATTAGGTTGGAAAAAACCTTTAAAGATCATCAGTTTCACCTTCCACTACTTCCACCTTCCAGGGGCACCTTCCACTGTCCCAGGTTGCGCCAAGCCCCATCCAACCTGGCCTTGGACACTGCCAGGGATCCAGGGGCAGCCACAGCTTCTCTGGGCACCCTGTGCCAGGGCCTGCCCACCCTCACAGCCAGGAATTCCTTCCCAACATCCAACCTAAATCAACCCCACTTCAGTTTGAAACCATCCACCCTCGTCCTACCAAAAAATTTGTCCCCATAAAGTCTGGAGGGGCCGGGCTGGGAGCAGAGGCTCTCTCTGACCTGTCACCGCCCCGCAGAAGAACAGCAACATCTTCAATCCTGACCCTCCTGGAGCAGGGAAGGGAAATTAGCAAAAAGCAAATCAAGGAACAATTCCAAGTGTCAAAGCCACTTGATGAAATTGTTTTGCTTCTGGGAGACCCGCAGGCAGAAAAGCTTGCCTGAATAAATGAGTCTCATCCACCAGTCTCAGATATATCCACAAATGACTGAGAGCTGTGGATATACCTGGGATGTGGATGTACTGTCACCGCTGTCCCAGACACTTCTGTCACCCTCACTTCCGTCCCCAGCTTCCCTCAAGCCCTGCTCCTCCTCACACACACACACACACACACGGAGGGCACAGAGGAGGAAAAGCCTGTCCTGCTGCTCTGCCAGCCAGCTCGAGCAGTGGAGGAGACGGAGACGATCCAGAGAAGCAGGGACAGCACCAACATCGGCAGGTGGGACAAGGGAGGCGATTCCATCCCCGAGCACCTCCGCAGGTGACAGCGGCCTCGGGCGCGGTGGCAGCTGCTCCGTGTGCCCGGTTTTGTTCTGGGGACAAAGGGCCGAGCCCAAATGGCACTCGGGCAGCGGCTCAGGCCGGCTCTCCGGGCGGGGACAAACCCCGGGATGAGGCCGGGCAGGGCGACGGGAGCGCGCTTTGTCCCCGCGCCTCCGGGGACAGTGAGTGCAGGGCTCGGCCGAGCAGCCAAAGCAGGGAAGGTTCATCCCATCAGCAGTTTCTGTCCTCTCAGAGCAGACAAAGCTGTGCTCCCCCAGCGCCTGCGTCCCATATCTCCTGGGAATGGGATTAAAGCCTGTGTCTCAGGTTATTTCTAACTCCATTTCCCCCGTCTTCGCTGGCCCTCCCAGTGCTCTCTTTGGTGGTCTGGTCACTCAGAGCTGGTGGTCAGTGCTTTTCCTCCCCTCGGAGCAGTCAGGTGAGCAGAGGTCACTGCCTGTGGATGCTGAAATGCTGTTAGCAGGGAAATTGTCTCTTCTTGCATTCATTCTGTGAGAACTTTGCTGTGTAAGCTATGTAAACAATAGATAAGGTTTTTGTAAATAGCATTCATATCTGGTATCTTCTAACCTTGTGTACATTATATTAGGAAAAAATATTTCTAAGTGGGTGTCTGAGATTTTGACCAATCACCCTAGGAGAAGTGTGAACACTGTTCAATTGCTTTATGGAACTAGAATATATAAACGGTATTGTGAATTTAATAAATAATTCATTTCCTCACTCTGGACTCCTGCCTCGCTGCATCTCTGAACCCCTGCTTGGAAGCCCACAACTGCCCACCCCTGCGTGGCCCCACAACAACGCCCATCCGAGGGTGCCTTGGTCTGGGGAAAAGCAATCAAAGCTTGGAAGAAACCCCCTGAGACGGGCTCAGCCCTCACACCTGACATTCACTTCCCGGCTGTGCTGTTCAGCAGCCACGTGCTGGAACCACGAGGCTCAGGCCAGGGGAGGGTCTCTCCAGTCAAAAGTGCACGGCCAACTCATTGCCCCTGAACTTGGACAAGATAGATTTCAAGGTTCCCACTAAAACAGAGGGAAAAATAAGGTGTCAAATCCCTTTGACACCTGCAGCCAGAGGAGAGGAGAGAGTCCAATAGGAGAGCATGTAACAAGCCCTCCAGGAGAGATTCCTCCTGTTTTTCAGGGACAGGATGAGGGAATATCTGGGTGGGATGGTTTACTTGACCTTCATGCATAAATCTTTGCTGTGCTTCCTAACAGGCAGAATTCTTCCAGGCAGGGCCTGGTGGGGAAAGGGTTAAGAACCCTCCAGGCCATGGGCTGACCCACAGACCTTCCCATATTGTCCCGGGGGACAACCAGCCACCAGCAGATTACCCTGGGCTGTGGCCTGAGGGCACTCAGAGCTGAAGGGCAGAGGAAAGAGAGGCTGATCCTTGAATTCCGAAATCTGGGACTCCATTCAGGAGCCAGAGAAGGGCTGGAGGGGAAATAGGTCCAGAGAGCTGGAAGGGAAAAGGATGCAGCAGAGACAGCGGGAAGGGTTAACCAGCTCTGCTCAGGGGACAAGAGCTGCAGCCCTTGGAGCTCCTGTGTTCCCAAGGGCAGCAGCAGCTCCAGAGCAGGAAGGTCCCCACGAGAACGTGAGGAAGTCTTTGGGATGCGACTTTGGGGACAAACCTGGAGCTGCCCAGGCCAGACTGGCCAAGGCGGGGGACAGCAAGGGCTCGCCCCAAGCCGTGTGTGAGTCTGACCATGCCCAGCAGATGTGTGAGGGGCTGAACCCTCTATGACCCATTCCTGGGAGCCCTGATGAGTGCCCTGAGTGATGCATTAACACCAGGGTGCAGCTGAGCCGCCAGAGCAGGGCTTCACGGGCAGCAGCTGTGGGGTGGAGTGAAGGAACTGCAGGGAGAGCAAGAAGGGACATTTCAGGAATGATGTGATTTGGGACTTTCTTTCCTAAACCTGAAAACCTCCCAGGTGATGTGAGAACAGCCTGGCCAGGCCAAGCACAGGAGTGTCACAAGAGCGAAGGAGGGTGGCAGGGCTCAGGTACACGCTGCTCACAAGGGCAGCGGTGAGAGAAGACAATCTGTTCCTGGCGGAAAGCTCCAGTATCCCAGGGAAGCCTTGAGCATGATTCCCATCCCTTCCTGAAGGGACTCACAGTCAGGTCACTCCTGCCAGAGCTAAATCCTGACCTCAAGCTGTTCCGAGACTCAGAGGCCTTCATCCCTGTGAAAGCTCTTTCACCGGGCTGGGAACAATTTGATATCCACACAGGGCTGTGTCTGATTGTGACTCAAAAAGTTGGAGAGAACCAGAGGTGGAACAATGGACTTGGAACTGGACGAGCCTGATACTGCTGGGAAAAACTGTCAAGCTTCATATTTATCCTGTCAAGCTTCTTATTTATCCATCAGCTCTGGGCAGAGTTGCAAACAACCTGCGGAGACTTGCACAAGGATTTCAGAGGTATCTAGGGGAATATCCGTGATGTGAATGAGGATAAAACCCCCTCGCTGGGGACAGAGCTTGTGCAAAAGGAGGGATCTGGATGTGCTGAGTGCCCCCTCGGAGCGGAGCTGCTTTCAGGATGATGAATTGTTGTCACCCCAGAAGCTGCAGGTAAGAGGAGAGCAGAGCAAGGACAATATCTTGGATTACCTCTGCCACCCTTAGGGTGTGAGTTCAGCCAGGCCTCACCTGCCAAAGAGCCCTTTACCCCCAGATCCACCTTCTCTGGTGCGGCCCAAGGTAGTTAAGCTGAAACCTGGTTTCATTGATCCAGGCCTGAAATCGATGGGCAGCAGAGGGCTGAGACACCGTCCAAATAAAGATAATACAAACAGCAATAAAATAGCACCATTGATTTTAAAACTCCCCATCTAAGGCTTTATAAAGTATTCATTAAATATCTATTAGGATAAATTGAAAGCATTAGGAACACGGGGAACTGGTTATGCAGATTTGCAAGTGTTTTTGGTTAATTTATAAATGCTGCATCCACATGGACAGAGCAGGAGACATTGATAATAATTACTCTGATCCGTTTTGTTACTCTCTCTAGAACTCAAAGTTGTGGATATCAGAGGCAGAAAGGGCTCCATGTCCTTCTTTCCTGGATTTGGAGGAGGTCAAGAAGCTGAAGAAGGCGAGTGAATTTTTCATCTCTGAAGAGGCACAAAGCCACATTTAGTGAACCCTTTCTGTGGCAGGGGGGGAGTGGCACCACTTCATCAGGCAGGCCCTGATGGTTGCTGATTACACGGTCGTTAAGATGCCTGAGAGGGTCACAGTCCCCAGCACATGCTGAGCTGTATCGTTTTCACCCCTCGCAAGGAGAGGCTGCCGTGGTGACAGTGGGGTGTGTGTCCCCTTTCGTAGGGCACCGCGGGACACAGCCCGGGCACATTTAATGGTTGTCAATCAACCTCGGAGCCAGGACAGGGTTATCCCTGCACAGCAGAGGCTGGGAGCTAGGAAATGGGATCGGGACACATCCCTGAGGGGCTGCTCTCCAGCTGGGACACAGTTACTGCCCACTGCCACTGCAAGCAGGGAAAGTCACCCTGGCTCCCTGTTGTGTAGGCAGAACTGGGATTCCCCTTCCATAGCACCAGGGCCTAAAGATAATTTCAAACAGGCTGCCTGGGCTGTCTCTGGATATGGAGTGAGATGGGCAGTGCCAGTGCAGGATTTGTGTTCAGGGTCCCAGCTTAAAATGGACCTGGAGCTGCTGGAGTGGGTCCAGAGGAGGCCACGGAGCTGCTCCAGGGCTGGAGCCCAACTGGAGCCAGGCTGGGAGAGCTGGGAATGTGCACCTGGAGAGGAGAAGGCTCCAGGGAGACCTCAGAGCCCCTTCCAGGGCCTACAGGGGCTCCAGGAGAGCTGGAGAGGCACTGGGGACCAGGGATGGAGGGACAGGACCCAGCAAATGGCTTCCTCATCCCAGAGGGCAGGGATGGATGGGATACTGGGAAGGAATTCCTCCTTGTGAGGGCGGGGAGGCCCTGGCACAGGGTGCCCAGAGCAGCTGTGGCTGCCCCTGGATCCCTGGAAGTGTCCAAGGCCAGGCTGGATGGGGCTTGGAGCAGCCTGGGACAGTGGAAGGTGTCCCCGCCCATGGCAGGGGTGGGACTGAATGGGATTTAAGGTCTCTTCCAACCCAAACCATTCCATCAATCTCTGACTCGAGCCTTGCCTTGCATGATCCCCTCTCCAGGAGCCACAGAGGGACACCCAGCAATCACCTGCAGGACTTGTTCCTTGCAGGCAGCTCCAGGAGGTGGAATCTCTGTGTCTCCAAGCCCTGGGCAGCCCCGGGAGAAGCTGCTCCCTGAATGGGGCCATTAGCCACAGTCTCCTGCACAAAGAAAGCACAAAGGCACCGTTAAGATGCTCCAGGAGGCACAGGGACGATCCCTGTCCTGCTCCTGTATGCTCAGTGCTGAAGTCCTTGGCTTTACTTGAAGCTCAAACCACCTGTAATTAAGAATTACATCTATTGAATGTAAATATCCCAAATGAGTCCTTTTCCAGGCCATGTAAAGTGTGATGGATTTACAGAGCATCACCTTCCCGCTGCGGCTCCAGAGGGAGAGTTTGAAACATCTGGAAGGAGGGGGGAGTGGAGGGTGGGAACAAAAGCCTTCTGCTCACGGACTGGTCAGTCTTGCAGAGCAGGCTGGTCAGACAGCAGACACCTCTGTGGGGTCCAGAAATCCTGGTGTTTCAGAGAGGCATGGTCCAAAACATCTGGGAGAGGGAGTCAGGAGTCCTGGTGGTCTTCCTGAGGCTGCTTTTGGGTAACACCCAGCATCCCTGGGACTCAGTTTCCCCACTACAAATCCCAGGGGAAATCCCATCCCAGCAGATGTATGTTATGGAGGTGAACAACCAGAGAATCCCAGAGTGGTTTGGGTTGGAAGGGCCCTCAAAATCACCCAGTCCCAGCCCCCTGCTGTCCTTCCACTAGACCAGGGTGCTCAAATGGTGCTGAGAAAGCCTTGGGAGAACAGCACCAAACAGCCTATAATGTTCCATATTGCCTATTAGCCCCTTTCCTCGATGTTCCTGTATTTTCTTCCCTCCCCATTCCCTGCTTCTCCTCCCTCTGAATGCTCTGGAAATACCTGGTTTGGCCGCTTTGTGAATTATTAGAGGCATTTACCATAGGCCCTCTCATTAATTATTCACAGCTGTTTTGTTCTGGGGCTCAGATGTAATTAATGGCTCAATTAATATTTAAATATTAACTATTTTTAAAAACCCAAGACATCTCTGTTAAGCTTGTCCATTGAGAAATAAAAGGCACGGCCAGCGAGGCTTGGCCAGGGAAGTTGCAGAGCACAACACGAAGTGGGAGACTCATCCTTCTGCCAGCACAGATCCATGTGGGAAGCAGTTCTGGGAGCAGGAGGCTGGGAAAGGAGAGCTGGATGGGGACAGAGCCTACAAACCTCACCAGGGAAGGCAGGGAGAGGAGAGCAGGAGGTCTGGTGTTGTTAGATCCTTGGGGAACAACCACTGATGCCAAAAGTGAGAATTTCTCCACAGGCTTGCTGATCCAGAGGCTCCCAGGAGGTCTGCCCAGGATTTCAGGTTTAAAATCTGTGAAAGCTGGGAATCTTGCTGGTATTCCCATCGCCTTCTCCTGCTCTCCATCTCAACTGCCAACAGAAGGAGATGGAGGAAAATGGAACATGGAACATGCACTGATCCAGCCCAAAACTTGGATGGCATAAACTGGGAATTCATGAGATGTTATTCCACAGGTGGGGCTGCTGGAGACCCTCCACCTGCACAGAACTCTGATGAGGTTTATGTTTTTTCTACTTGGGACATTTAATTTACAGGGGCATTGGTGAGAAACATGGAGCAATGCAGGAACTTGGAACTCTGATGGAAAAGGTTGAGACTGGGTTTTATTGGGAAAGATGATATTTGGAGAAAGGCAGCGTGGGAGCCTGGCTTGTGCTGAATGGGATATTCCAGTCTTATTGCTCTGCAATTCTTGTGTTTTCACTGGATTATTTATTAAAAAAGAAAGAAAATTGTAAAAGCAGAGTGAGTTCAATGAATTAGAATGAAGTTGATGTGGAACCAAAAAAAAATACTCAGCTGTGACTGTAATAAACCCCAACTTCACTGCCATCAACTCTGCTCAATTTCATTTGTCTGCTGGTTTCCCAACTGAAATTCCATCGGAACGGATTTTTCCCACCAACCCCAAGTGTCAGCAAAACAACGTTTCCCCACAAAAGACTCAACCCAGGGGGAATTTTTTCCCCGCCGGAGAACGGTGCAGAAATATTTCCTTTCGCTCTGTCCCGGGCGTTTCTCATTCACTGAACGTCTCCGGGTCCCCGGCGCTGACAGCCGGGAGCCGGGAATGATGCTCGGAACAAAGAGCCACGGCCAAGACCCCTTGGCCGCTCCCTCCTCGCGGCTCTCCCGGACACGGAGCCTCCCGGGGATGAGGTTTATGCCACTGATCGGCTTTCTGCCTCCGGTTCAGCCGGCGGTCGGGGAGGTCAGAGCCACGTCCCGCAGTCTGACCCACGGAGAGGTTCCCCGTGTCCCGGCGGCGCGGGCGGGAAGCCGCTGGTTCCCTCTGACGGGAATTCGCAGCGTGGGTTTCACTTATGCTAAATAAAGCATTCCTGGAGCCAGGTACCTCCGCGTGGTTTCCGCCAGCTCCCGCTCGCATCCTGCTCATCCTCGGGCTGATTTACAGCATCGCCCCCGGCGCAGGCGCTGCCTGGGCCCAGCTCGCCCCAGCAGGGCTCGGCTCCTCACCCCGACATCTACGGTAGCACAGCGGCTGAATAATGCATGGCTGGGGCTTTGTGGAGGTGCCGTAACCCGATCTGCAGCGCAGGGACACATGGACACAACCGCAGCGGGGAAGCCGCCCGATAATGCGAGCCGCGGCCACCCGATCCGCGTCCCTCGAGCACGAGCTGGTGCTCGGCCAATGGACGTCTGTGGGGAGGAAATGAGAGCCTGGTTTCTTGGGGACCGGCTGACGCTCGCTCCCCCCCGGCGGCTCTCCCAGCGCGCCGGGCGAAGGGCAGATGCTGCAGGAGCCACCCGCTCCCGTCCTGCCCTTCCCGGCCCCGGCCGCGGTCCCCGCGCTCTCCAGCTGGAGAGTGCCGGGCTTTCCCGCTGTCCGCAGCATCCCGCTGGGAATTAGGCACCCAAACCTCCACCAGAACGGCCGGAGGGACCACCCCACCTTGCCTCGGGGGGAGCATTGCTGTATCCATGGCCTGTCTGGCATCGCTGTGTCCTGTCCCTTCGAGGAGCTTGCCACCAACACCACAGAATCACAGAATGAACTGAGTTGGAAAGGACGTTTAAGATCATCCAGTACAACCTATGACCTAACACCTCCTCCTCAACTAAACCACGGCACTGAGTGCCATGTCCAGTCTTTTTTTAAACACTTCCAGGGACGGTGACTCCACCACCTCCCTGGGCAGACGATTCCAGCGTGCAATCACTCTTTCAGTGAAGAACTTCTTTCTGACATCCAACCTAAACTTCCCTTGGTGCAGCTTAAGACTGTCCCCTCTCGTTCTGTCAGTTGTTGCCAGCTCCTTTCCAAGGCTCACGGCCTTCCAGCTGCATCGTTCTGCCTTTCCCTCATAAAAGCAGGCACAGCTCCTCCGCAGCCAGCTCCGAGCAGCAAGGAATTCTCTGGTGCCAAGGTGCACAGCAAAAAAGTCTCCATGTTTCCATTTCTGTGGGAATCTCACCCTCCATGCAGACACCTGTGACTTCCAGCTCCCCCTCTACCTTTCCCCGTGTTGCAGAGGCCTCATTTCCCCTCCGGCTCTTTGCCACCACGGCAGGGTCACAGAGGGACTCTGGGCACCAAACTGCTCCGGGCACCATGCACGTCAAGGGCTCCATGCTCTCAAAGCGGTGGGACTACACCAGCACAGCAAGAAATGTGCGGGATGGATGGAATAATGATGGAATAAGCCCCGGTGTGGGACTGTCCCCCATCCTGGTGACCCTGGTGACGGGGCAGCGGTGGCCGTGCATGTCCCTGCCTGGTCCCGAATGCTGCTCACAGCTCAGGAGTGGCTCCCGGAGCCAGAGCTGCTCACCTCCAAACCCACCGGGAGCGAGGTTTGGTGAGGCTGGAATAAAAATCAGTGCGGGTGGCTGAGAGGCGAAGAGAGGGGTCATCTCCCTCGGGAGCTTGGGGGAGAGCCGGGAAGGGGTTCAACGACAGCGGTCACTGCTCCTGCCTCTGGCTTCCCGCACTGAATCCAGAGCGAACCTCGGATCCTTCTGCCAGTGCTTTAACCTGGGAATCCGTGCAGGGAGAGCTGGATCCGATCAGTTTAACCCAGGAACTCATTGCAGGGAAAGCTGCACCTGGATGAATTTAGCCCATGAGCCCACTGCAGGGAAAGCTGGATCTGATCAATTTAAGTCAGGAACTCGACGCAGGGAAAGCTGGATCTGATCAATTTAAGTCAGGAACTCATTGCAGGGAAAGCTGGACCTGATCAAGTTAACCCAGGAACTCATTGCAGGGAAAGCTGGATGTGATCGATTTAAGCCAGGAACCCAGGGAACAGCAGGGAAAGCTGGGGCCGCACCCAGCGCATCTGGAGGCTCCAGCCGCACGGATTTCCATCTGCCGCTGGCTCGGGGCTGCAGCGCTGCTGCCGGTGGTTTCCACCTCGGAGTAATGCCGGTGTAGAGCTATTCCTCCCCCCGCAAACCCGACAGCCGGCAGCTGGGACGGCCCGGCCCGGGCTTGAAAAGCCGTGGTGGGGAGGGTCGGCCGCTCCCAGCGCCCACGGCCCGGCCCGGGAGCCGCCAGACGCGGCGCGGGGCTCGGGGGGCTCGGCCCGCGGGGTCACCGGAGCCGGCGTCAGCTGTCAGGCACAGCCACAAAGAGCCACCCGGGCTGCTGGTGGCCGCGGGGCACACGCAGACGGCGGGGCCGGGCACAGCGAGGGGGTGAGAGCGCGGCTGCGGGGATGGGTGGGAGGCGGAAAAACCGCAGCTCCTGCCCCAGCCTGCGCCAACAGCGAATCCCACTGAGTCACGGGAGGAAAACTTCGGTTTGGATACACAGGGAGGGTGGGTGGGTTTTTTTTTCTCTATCTGGAGGAAAAAAATATTAAAAAAATGTAACACCCTCCCTCCCCGATGCTTTACCCTATTTCTTCCCAAAACATTCCGTTCAGCAGCTATTTGGATGTTAGCTTTAACCTGTTTGCACTTGTCATTGCTCATTTTAGGACTGTTTAAGAACAAAATCACCATTTTGAAGCCCGAAAAACTCCAAGTCCCCCTAAATCAATACACTCCAACATTTTCTAATAATTCCCCACTTTTCCTTCTCTTCTGCCTTTGGTTTATTGAACAGGTTCCCGTTTTGTTCAGGTGAGCTGGTTGGCAAAATCCAAGCTGAGTAAAAGCTTTGCATGACACAGGCTTGGGGGTGGGGGGGGGAGAGAAACATGGCTTGAAAGAGAATTTTTTGCATTTTATTCCAGTAAATGCTCCACAATATTTTGTAAATTAAGTAGTTCTGTTCAGTATTGTTGTTTAATCAAAAGGCTCAGTAAAGCTGATTATTTCTTGAATAGAAGGAGATTTCTAATGGGCTTTATTTTTCCTGCTCAGAAGGAGAAAACCCAAATCCTCCCTATTCTTTGTGGCTCTGGCATAAAATCTTGGAAGGTGAATTTAAAGGCTTCTAAGGGACGAAAGATCTCTGGTTTCCATCTCTGTTTACCACCTGGACAGCTCGTCCTCGGCAGATGACAGCAAAGGCTGAGGTGAGAAAGAAAATACACCGAGAGTGGGGTCCTGGGGACCGCCCTGGTGGGGCTGGTGACAGTAGGGGGATTTTCCAGAGGGGTCTCACGGGGGTGACACTGTGGCTTTTGTCCCCCTCCTCACCACTCATGGCCCCTTCTCAAGAGCAGTCCCCGGGACACAAGTGACACTGTTCCCACACTCACCTGCCTTTCCCCACCTGTTTGTTCTTGGGTTTTGGTTCTTGACCATCATTTTTGCAGGGCAGCATCAGCCTTGGCATTGATTTTCCCTCTTTGGTCCCATCAGACTTCACCCAGTGTCCCCGAGGGGGGCTGGGAACTGGGGCTCCCCTTTGGGCAAGTAAGGGGTTAAAGCAGGGGCTGTGTGGAGGGACGAGGGAGTAGAGATGGTTCAGGGGGCACTTGGGGAATGTCCTGAAGGAACAATTTTGGTGGGGTCACGCCCTTGCAAAGGCCGGATGGTTCAAAGGAGCGAAGGGCTGGGTGCGAGCTGTCCGTGGCTGGGAGGGAGGAGGAGGAGGAAGAGGAGCAGAGGGGCCGGGCTGTGTCTTTGCAGGGAGGATTCCCAGGACACCCCTCATTGTCCACACGCTGTTCCCAGCTGCTGCCTTGCCCATCTCCGTAACGGGAGCTGACACGGCTCCTGCGGGGGGACGTGGGAGTGAAACCCCTCCCTGCGGAGCCTCTAATTGGAGTTAACTTTTGCCCTGGGAGGGACTCCATTACCAGGGAACCCCGCGGAGGGGCCGCGGTGAACTGGGGTTTGATGGGGCCAGACAAAAGTCGTTTTCCAAGGCTCCCCTCAGCTTCACGCCAGACTTTCTCCTGCCCTTTCCCCTCCCACCTCCTCTCCCGATCAGCTGCACTCTGACTGGTAAAATGTTTACACTCCGTGCAGGTCCAGAAATCAATTAGAGACACATTTAGCTGACATATGGCTTCTCCAAAACCATGGCCCTGGCGGATCCAGCCAGAGGGAATAAAGGAGCTGGGCTGGAGACCCTGTGTGCCACCCTTATGGACACCAACCCTTTTTAACGACCCTTTAAATCAGTTCTGCTCCAGGGGTAGGGGCCAAAGCCATCATTCCCTGACATTTATGACCGGAACTCGCCGCCTGCTCTGTCCCTGGTTTTACCCGTCAGGAAATTGGTAAATTCTTCTCTTCCCCAAACATCAGCTGGGTTGGGAGGTGTCAATCTGCCGGGTCTGGAACGAGCAGCAAACACAGGGATCAGGGAAGGGGAGGGAGGGAAGGACTTTGGCATTGCTTTGATGGCTCCTTTTCCCAATGCTCCACTTTTCCTTCCTGTGGACAAGACCCAGCAGCCCCCGGAGCTGGTCCTCACCTGCCCAGGTGGCCACAGAGCCATGGGAGCAGAAAACTGCTCCACAGGAACGCCAGCTAAAGCCAACCTCTGCCCAATGATTGAGAGGAAAAGTCCTTTAAACACTGAAATGATGCCCTGCTTAGGATCTCCCTCCTCTGTGCCCACCTGACTTGGTTCTCCATCAGATCAGCTGATGACATTCCAGAAAGAATTCCTACAGTGCTTCCACAGGCTCCCCAGGTTCAGTGACGGAAGAGGAGGAGTGCTTAGCTGTGAGAACAGAGAGGAAAGAGCTGAGTGCATGGGGATGATGGCCAGGGAGCCAGGGAAGGACGGAGCAGGCAGTCCAAGGGGACAGTGGCACCCTTGGGCCACCACACTGCCCGTTGGACTTGATGTAAATCCTAAGTTTTAAATATGAAACTTTGCACCACAAACAGTGCAGTTGCACCAAGACACTTCTGAGCCATCCAGGATGCAGGGGGAGAGATTTGTCCCATCCCAGGAAGTGTTCAAGGCCAAGATGGACGGGGCTTGGAGCCACCTGGGATAGTGGAAGGTGTCCCTGTCCATGGCAGAGGATGGAATGGGATGAGCTTTAAGGTCCCTTCCAACTCAAAACATCCTATGATTTTTCCACTGGCCAAGCACTAACCCTGGGATGCAGCAGCCTGGTCCCAAACCCAGCCCGTCCATGAGGATTTCCCTCTGGAGACACAGCCAGCAGCAGAACACCCGTGTTTCCTGCAGCCCCCCATGGCCAGCGCTTCCCGGGAATGCCATGGTGGGGTTCGTACCCAGCCAGACCTCACCGAAGGAGTCCCGGGTGTGGAAACAGCGGGCTCCTTCACGTCCTGGGCTGAGCGAAGGCACCTGTGTGTGCCGGGGCAGGGGAACCACGGCCCGGGCTGCAGCGCTGCCGCATCGCCCCATCTAGTGGCAGTGGGTGGCCAGAGGGACCTTCCGCGGCCCATTAAGGCAGAGGGATCAATGAACGGCTGCCCCTCGCTGGGTATTTTTAGAGTGCAAATGTTCCAGGCTGTAATCCATCTCCCCCGGTCCGGGCTGAGCACGGCTCCATTTCCTCCCAGCATTACGAGGATGCCGCTGCAGCCAGACTGACGAGAGCCTGGTTGGAATTATTACACCAGGAACCACATGGATGGGGCTGCGTGGAGAGCTGGGGGCTCTGCTAGTTCCAGTAAAGGTACAACGGTTTAAGTGGAAATGACTGGTATTGATCCTGGCAGGCAGAGACCAGCAGAAGTAAAAATAAGCTGCTCTCAATTAACCTGCATTGATCTGAATTAAAAGAAAAATGGATCAGCCCTAAATAAAATACCAACCTCTCCAGGCAGGGAGGGTGGCGCTGGGTGGCTTTTTAGCAGAAACAGGTGTTGGAGACAGGAAAGGCCCGGGTTTGAAGAGCAGTTCTGGTTAGAAAAGCAGCAGCACAACTGGGACGTTCCTCAGGTTTTTCCCCTCTCTTCCCTTGGTTTGCAGGTACAAAGGGCTCTTTGTCCAGAAGCCGCTTTCCATGAGCCCACCAGGAATGTGTCCCAGGGCAGCACCAACTGCAGGAGGCTGGAGAAGAGCCACGGGGGATGGGTGGGAGTTACTCAGCCTCGGTGCAAATCCTCTGCGCTGGCCAACAGAGCAGGACGTGGGCAGAACCAGGAGAAGAGCTACAGACCTTCATTCCCAGACCAAAGGGGTATTTTTGAAGTTAAAACGTTAGGGAAGCAGACAAGCCCAAATCCTGCTCCTTCTCTCAGGGTGGTGCTGTGACTGCCAGGAGAGACCCAGCTCTCCAGGACTGTGCTGGATCCTTCCTCCTCTCCTCCAGGATCTCAGGCTCCGTGTCAAGGCTAAAAGCTCATTTGCATCAGACTAATCAGCAGAGCTGACACAGGAGCTGTGAAAGACTACATTATCTTCCCCTGTGGAATTGATAACACACTGCACAATTCCTGGAGGGCCCCGGGCTGCCAGCAGACACCGTCCCTGCTCCTCCGCGCGGCCACCGGGACAGGCAGGAAGGGAGCGAGGATGCAGCCGAGACTTGGGGAACAGGGGAATTCTCCACTGCACCTTCCTGCCCTGGGCTGGAGCCTGGCTGCGGTTTGAACCCTCCTGCTTTTGCCATGAGGAATTTGGGTGGCGAAGGAATGGGAGGAGCCGGTGCAGGGAGCAGATCCCAGTGGGGAGTGATGCGGAGGCCCCTTCACTCGAGGCTGTTGTACCGGAACTCTCTCACTCATCTCCCGCATCCTCTCCCGAGAAGCGCAGACAGGGCTCTAATTCTCCAAAGGTTTTCCTCAGCTGGCACAAAGGAGCAGGATCCTTGTCCCTGTCCCTTTCCCCCTCGGTGCCTTCTGCTCCACATCCCCAAACTTTCCAGCGCTGGGAGGTCCTGCAGCAGCCTCTCCTCCTCCTGTTCTCTCCCAGTTCTCTAAGCTGAGTTTAACTCCATCTCCTGCCCCATCAGCTCCCTCAGAACGGCCCCTCAGCAGCCACGGGGATGTGAACCATGAAAGGCCCTCCCCAGGCCGTTGTCACTGACTGAACTCAGGTGCTGAGTCCCTCCCTTCCTGCTCTGCCAGAGCTGTCACTCAGCTGTCACCTCCCCATGAACTGCTCCCCACGAAAGTAAAAACAAGAAAGTTTCGTGTTTAGTAAGAAATTTAAACTTAAAAGTCTTGTTTCTCATTAGTAAGA
The DNA here is from genome assembly GCA_013398955.1 of Callaeas wilsoni. NCBI lineage: Eukaryota > Metazoa > Chordata > Aves > Passeriformes > Callaeidae > Callaeas > Callaeas wilsoni. The sequence continues at coordinate 59,774 of VWPU01003247.1, forward strand.
AATGTATAAATATCTAGTAAGAAATATAAACTGGAAAAAGTCAAGAGATAAAGAAAAAATATCTAGGGAAAAATTGGTGTGAGCTAAGGAGACAAGGCTTGAGAGGAGACACATTGTGTGCTTAAATCAGAGAACGATGGAATGACTGGGGTTGGAAAGGACCTTAAAGACTCTAAAATCATCCCTGCCTTCCATGGGCAGAGACAACTTCCACTATCCCGGGTTGCTCCAAGCCCTGTCCAGCCTGGCCTTGGACACTTCCAAGGATGGGGCAGCCAAAGTGCTCCTGCACAGAGAGAGGCAACAGCCCTTGAAGGGCAGCTGGAGAAATCCTGGATCCATAAAGCATCCGGGAGCCCTGAGGTTACCCAGGCTGGGAAACTGAGGCACAGAGAAGGAAGGAGCAGAAAAACCGGAACGTATTCCCTGGAGCTCACAGCTCCTGGTGTGAGGCTGAGCTCTGGGACAGACCTGTTAATGGGCGCTAATGAACCCTAATGAACCCTCGGAGTGAGCAGAGCTGCTCCCCCGGGAAGGTGGGAGAGGGATTTGCGGTGAGGAGGAAAGCTGGCACTGCCCCTCGCGGATGGATCCGTGTGCCAAGCCTCTGCCCGGGGGAGGGGGCGTCTGCAATCCCAGCTTTCCTCAGCAGGATTCCTGACAGGCGAACAGCCTCGGGCAGTAAAGAGGGACACGATGGGATGAGATCCCTCGGCGGGCAGAGCACCCGGACTCTGGAGGAGTGACACTTGGATATACTGATGTTCCCAAATGATCTGATTTTGCGAGGAAAGTCACAGCTCCCTGAGGTTAAAACACTCATTCTTCCCCTCCCCAAGCTCCACTGCTTCCCTGTAATCTCCAATCAATCCACTCATCTTCTCCTGCCACCTCTTTTTGCTTAAGTTTAGGTACAGATCTTCTAATTTCACCAAAGGATGCTGCACTCAGCTCATGGAGAGATCCAGACCCAGCTTAAGGTGAGCATCCACCTGCCCAGCCTGGTTCTGCCTGTGAGCTCTTCCCGTGCTCCAGGAGGTTTGGTGCTCACTGCCTTGGGCTTTCTTGGCCTACACTATTCTCCTTCTTCATCTTCTTCCTTTGCTTTTCCTTGCTATTCCCAAAAAAATCCTCACACTTCCCTGCCATGTAATCTTCCCAGTCCCACAATGTCTCTAGCACAGTGATTATGCCAAAAACTGAACCACAGCCCAGCCCGGAGCTCACCAAAGAAGCCAAACCTTAAATTCCCTCAGTAAGACCCCATGAAGAGACAATTCTCCTGTGCAGGCAACATTCCTTGGTGAATTCATGGAATCATGGAATCATTTACATAGGAAAAGCCCTCTAAGGTCATCCAATCCAATCCAATCATTCCCCAGCACTGCCAAGGCCACTACTAACCCCTGTGCCCAGGTGCCACATCCACATGGCTTTCAGATCTCTCCAGGGATGGGGACTCCAAACCTCCCTGGGCAGTCCCTTCCCATGCTTGACAACATTTTCCATGAAGAACTTCCTGCTGGTGTCCACCCTGAGCCTCCCCTGGCCCAGCCTGAGGCCGTTCCCTCTCCTCCTGTCCCTGTTCCCTGGGAGCAGAGCCCGACCCCCCCGGCTGCCCCCGCCTGTCAGGGAGCTGTGCAGAGCCACAAGGTCCCCCCTGAGCCTCCTTTGCTCCAGGCTGAGCCATCAGGGAATCAATGTCCCTGGGAGCAGGGGCTGCTGTGGAGCTCCCACCCTCCGCTCCCAAGGCAAACTGGACTCCAGTGCCCTTCCCAGCTCCCACTGACACGGCCAAGCAAACCAAACCCTCACCTAGGCACACACAGACACTCCACACCCCCCAGCACTCATGGAGCTGGTCAGAGGACACAAACCACCCCTGGCCCACCCAAGGTGGAGCCCCAAGGCAGTTAAGGACCTCCAAAGAGCAGCACAAAGCTGCTGCTCCACGCTTTACTCCATTTCCGGGCAGTGCCTACACGAAGTTCTGGGATCTCTGGGTTGCAAAGAGACACAGAGTCTCACTCATGTCCTGGCACCTCGCTCACATTGATTTCAGATCGGAGCTGGGTGCCAGGAGTGGAGCAGGAGGGAGCCCAACCTCCCGGCTTTGGGCTGAATCGCTGCCACTTCCCCAAACTGCTGCTGCCTCCCCATCCAGTCTGCATCTATTTCAGGCACTCATTCTGTTCCCAGATGGAGGTTAGATGCTGGCAAAAGGGTGGCCTAAGAGCCTGGATGTAGGAAAAGGCCTGTTCTCTTGAGCACAGAGGATGGATGGAGAGCAGGGTGACAAGCAAGTCGCTGCTGCTCTGGAGTTTCCTTCTGTCAGTAAAATCCGAAGAATTTCCCAGGCAAATTCACCTGCTGGGCACCCAAATTCATGTGTTAATTTGCATCTTTGCCTTCTGCAGCTGAGTGTCAGGAGAAAGCAGCAGTGGAAGGGAGCAGCAATGGATGTCCATTCCCAAAACTTCCAGGGGCCAGCGCTGCCCCATCCGGGGCTCAGACAGCAGGACCGCCCCTGGCCCCACACTGCTGCCTCAGATTGGGTTCCTGAGCTGGGCTTGGAGCCTTTTTTTTCTCCTTTTTACTTTTGGACAGCACATTTATTAGGGAAGCCCTTTAATTTTTCCGTTTTGGAAGAACCCCAAATGGGCTTCCCGGCAAAACTAATGTGCAGGCACTGGGCATTAAGCACTGAGTAATCCTGGAAGTACAGACCTGATGTCTCTACAGGCAGCAATAAACTTTTCAGCACAATATTGTAACCTCAACTCTTCCTCCTTTAATGGCTTTTCTCCGTGCCATTAACATCCCTGCAGAACTTCCCAGGCGTGCCATGAGCAGGTCGTGGGAGTCAGGGCTCAGGTGCAGCCCCTTCTCCAGGCTCCTTGGGATGGGAATGTTGCCTGCAGGGTAAACATCCATGGAAATCCTGGCCAGGCCTTTATTCTTCATCCAAGGCCAGGCTGGATGGAGCTCCAAGGAACCTGGCCTAGTGGAAGGTGTCCCTGCCCATCAGGAGTTGGAGTGCGATGAGATTTAAGGTCCCTTCCAACCCAAACAATTCCATGATTCTGTGACTTGCGGGATGCCTTGTGTCAGATTGGGAGGAGAGAAAGAGGATAACAAAATCCTCCAGGGACTTGTCCGGGGCCAGAGACAGATGTGTAAGGGTGGTGGAATTTCAGGAATGACAGCAGATCTTGTTCAGCTGATGGCAACAGGCTGTCCAGGATGGATCAGAGCTCCTGTGAAAGTGCAGGAGCCTGGGAAGGAGCAGGATCTGGGAATGCAGTGGTTGTCTTGTGACACCTCTCACAGCAGCACCAAAGAAGGAGGACTCACCTCCAGTAAAAGGATGAAGAGAAGGTCTGGAAAACCAGCTACAGAGGATGAGAACATTCCCAGAGAGGAGGCAGCTCAATTCTCTGTCCTGCTTTCCTGCTGCTCTGCCCTGGTGGCTCGGACAGTTACAAAGGCAAATCTGGGGCTCTGGAGAGCTCCGAGCTGAGCCAGCTCCCTCCAGGCAATTAAAAAGCACTAAAGCTTGGCATGGAGGCCCAGCCAGCAGCAGAACCTGGTGCAAATTGATGGGGGGAGGCAGAGGAATTCCTGCCACTCAGCATCCTGAACTGCTGCCACTCAGTACCCCAAATTCCTGCCACTCAGCATTCCGAGCATCCCGAGCACCCTCAGCTGAGAAGGGGCCAGGGCTGGTTGGGGGCCAAAGGGGCCAAAGGACTTGCTTCTCAAGGCCTAGGATGGTGTTCCAGGCAGTAGCGTGAGGCACAGGGTAGATCTCCAGCCATCCTGTGGTGGCTTCTACCATGGTGAGCACGTAGCGCTTGCCTTGGCGAGTTTGGGGCAGTGTGATGTAATCTATCTGCCAGGCCTCTCCATACTTGTACTTAGACCACCGCCCACCGTACCACAGGGGTTTCACTCGTTTGGCCTGTTTAATCGCAGCGCACGTCTC
>VWPU01003247.1:63973-99532 GCA_013398955.1 Callaeas wilsoni
GGTGTTCCTCCCCGACTCTTGGGGACATGGGCATCTACATGGCGGACTTTCACAGGAAGCTTCTCTACCCGGGCAGCAATGTCCTTCCACTCTTCAGCAGCCCAGATTGGTTTTCCCCTACGCTGCCAATCTGCCTTTTTCCACTTTTTCAGCCACCCCCACAGAGCATTGGCTACCATCCATGAATCAGTGTACAGGTATAGCTTTGGCCACTTGAAGAACCAGAAGCTGGTTCTGCCCCGTCCAAGTTGCTCCACATGAGGCTGGGGGAGATGCCCTGGGCTGGGCAGCACGGGCAGGGCCCAGGGCAGGCCCAGAGCCCACCTGAGCTGTCGGCATCTTCACAAAAGATTTTGAGTGTCAATTCCCCTGTGGCCGGGGACATGTCTGGGAACCTGCATCAGCAAGTTCTTCTTCTGCTTCACAAAATTAAAGATGTAACACCTCTCTGAAAGCAGACATAATTTTCTGTCTTAAATCATAAAAAAGAAAATTAAGTTAAAAAAAAAAAAGCGATTTTCTCCTAGAGCAGATTCCCAAGGCCAGCTGGCAACATTCAGGGTTGTGTGAGACAGAAGATGCTTTTGGACATTTCAGAAGAAGGCCAGCGAGGCCTTGAACACTCCCAGGGATCCAGGGGCAGCCACAGCTTCTCTGGGCACCCTGTGCCAGGGCCTCCCCACCCTCATCGTAATAAACATCTTCATTATCTCCAGTGAAAATCCCTCTTTTAGTTCCAGTGCAGGGACCCTCCCTTCCTTTTCCTCTCTGCCCGTTGCCTCGGCCTCTCTCTCTCTTCTCTGCAGGGAGGAGATGGATCCAGATCCCACTCCTGTCCTTCCACCACAGCCAGGAATCACTGCTCCTGTGAGGATGGATCCTGACACCTGGAACTGCCCGTGGCAGGGCTTCTCTTCACTCTGGAGCAAGTAAATAAATAAAGAAATAAGTCATCCCCAGAGCTCCCCCAAGGTGCCATTAAGGAGCCGAGAGTCGGTGATTAGTGGCAACAGGAAAGGGGGAAAAAATTATAAACAAAGAAGTCATCGTGGTGTCCATGGGGAGAGCACTTCTAAAAATCCTTTAACAGGCCTCATTAAATATACATGGCCTCAGTGGCTGGCTATACATCCTGATTAGCATGACTTCAGCTCCTGCAGGCCAGGGCGCTGCTGCTCCTCACCACGGGAGCACGGGCAGGTGCTCCTTGCCAGGGTGGCCACGGGAGCAGCGCCCACGGAGCCCGGAGGAGCCTGGCACAGGGGCGTGGGCTGCAGAGCGCGTCCTGCCTGCTCACTCTGGGNCAGGGGCAGCCACAGCTTCTCTGGGCACCCTGTGCCAGGGCCTCCCCACCCTCATCGTAATAAACATCTTCATTATCTCCAGTGAAAATCCCTCTTTTAGTTCCAGTGCAGGGACCCTCCCTTCCTTTTCCTCTCTGCCTGTTGCCTCGGCCTCTCTCTCTCTTCTCTGCAGGGAGGAGATGGATCCAGATCCCACTCCTGTCCTTCCACCACAGCCAGGAATCACTGCTCCTGTGAGGATGGATCCTGACACCTGGAACTGCCCGTGGCAGGGCTTCTCTTCACTCTGGAGCAAGAAAATAAATAAAGAAATAAGTCATCCCCAGAGCTCCCCCAAGGTGCCATTAAGGAGCCGAGAGTCGGTGATTAGTGGCAACAGGAAAGGGGGAAAAAATTATAAACAAAGAAGTCATCGTGGTGTCCATGGGGAGAGCACTTCTAAAAATCCTTTAACAGGCCTCATTAAATATACATGGCCTCAGTGGCTGGCTATACATCCTGATTAGCATGACTTCAGCTCCTGCAGGCCAGGGCGCTGCTGCTCCTCACCACGGGAGCACGGGCAGGTGCTCCTTGCCAGGGTGGCCACGGGAGCAGCGCCCACGGAGCCCGGAGGAGCCTGGCACAGGGGCGTGGGCTGCAGAGCGCGTCCTGCCTGCTCACTCTGGGTGAGAACACCGAGACAGGAGAGGGGGAACCAACAGGGATCAAAAAGGCCCCAAAGAACCACTTCCAAATGTTTCCTTCCATGTCTGACAGCCACTGCCTTGACACGTGGCTCAGGGAAGGGGAGCCTTTGGGAAACATCCCCTGTTTTATCCCAGTGTGCCAGGGCACAGCGGGTGGGGTGCTGCGGACGGTGTCACACTCAGCAGGACCAGGTGACAGCTCAAAGTCAGTGTCCACGCTCTGCCCCCACCCTCCCCTGCCGGAGAACACGCAGCTCTCCCACTCCCTCAACCACAGGAGCAGCCCCAGGCCCTCTATTTTCCGCCTCTCCTTTAATGATATGAATATTTTATTACGTTCCATTGGAAGAAACATGCAAATGAATGTGTGTGGGGAGGCCCTGGAGCCTCCCAGTGTTCACCAAACAAGGAAGCATGGATTGTCCTGCTCATGAAGGATGTTAACACCACACACGAGTGTTCTACAATCCATAACCTCGCAGGGAACTCGGGGCTGGAGCCGCTGCTGCCACAGGAACTCATGTTGGCATAAAAGGTTTCGGCTTTGCTGATCTGATTTTAGTTTTCCGGGCAATAGAGGGATTTCTGTCAAGTGTTTCAGTAGGATCAGAGAAACCTGGGGTTGCACAGGATGTCAGGGCTGGAGTCCTGCGGTAAGGAAACCCTGTGAACACTTCCAAGGATGGGGAAGTGTCTTAAATCATCAAAAATGCTCTCCATGGGATTCCAGTGCTTCCCACAGAAATCTTCCATGGCCTCATGATAACTGACACATTGTATGTGAGGGGTCCATGATGGATTGGCAAAAAAGGAGAGAAAAACAGGAGTGTGAGATGAGAAAAGAGAGGAAAACATTCAAAGTCAGGTTGGATGGGGCTTGGAGCAACCTGGTGCAGCGAAAGATGTCCCTGTCCATGGCACGGCCTGGGCTGGATGAGGTTTAAGATCCTTCCCCACCCAAACCATCCTGGGATTCTGTGAAATGTCGCTAATTCCAAGTTGGACATTTCTGAGAGCAGCTGGGAGCTGGAGCAGCCTGGGAGGTGGGGTCCATCAAGATTTCTGGGTTTGATTTCTTTGGGTGCTCAGGGTGTGAGGAAATGAGCTTCCAAGGTCCTGCTGCACTTCCCCCCGAATTACAGCACTGTCAGATTCCTTCTGCTTTGCTTCTTTTTTCCAAATTCCGTCTGGTTTCATGCATCACTCACTGAATCTTGTTCATGAAAGGTGGGAATTCTGCCTGGGAAATGCTGTTTGTGGGGTTCTGTCTGAGGAGCACCATCTGCACAGAGCAGAGGGGAGCCTCAGGTCCAGCACCATGACCAAGCCCGTCTGTTCCCAGCTCCGAGTCCCACGACTCCCTCAATCACTTCCATAAACATTTCCCTTGGAATCAGCAGCCTGTTTTTCTCACTGCTCAGCCTGGCCTGGGCCAGTGGGCAGGGTAATTATGTAAATTCTGCCATCAGAATGATTAGCCATTCCATCTCCGCCAAGAAAATGCTGGCAATCCGCTCATGATTTATTCTGCGCTCTCATTTCATCTCATCCTTCCACCACGGCGCGGGGGTCTCCCTGCAGCTCTCCGGCCAGTGAGTGGAATCAAAGGAGGCACATGGAAATGCAGGTCTCAAACGCAGGTGCACGGGCGGCTCTGATCCGCAGGAGCTGGGGAAGTGACATCTCCCGTTCCCCAGGGATCCCCCGCCAGGCTGGACGCTCCTCCTTCTGTTCCAGAGCCCAGCTCCTTGGGGACGGGCAGCTCTGGAGCTCAGGAGTTGCTCTGTGAAGAGGAGAATCTCTGAGCTCGGCCCAGAGAAGAAAGAGCTTGGTCTTTCAAACCTGAAATGGTGATAAAACTGCTCAGACAGGAACTCTGCTCCCAGCTGGAGGCAACCAGGGGCTGCTGAGCCTGGAAATGTTCACATTCCCTCCCCCATCCCTGCTCCTGGCTGCCCTGGATGCCAGAGCATGTTCCCTTCATTTCTCTCCAGTGCTCTCGATGGGATTCCAGTGCTTCCCAAGGAAATCTTCCATGGCCTGACATATCCCTCTGCCAAGACATTCCCCTGGGCATTTTGTTTTCATTTAAAAGCCCCATCCTTCTCTGCTGCATTCCCTTTATGCCCTGACGTGTTCTTCCCTCCCTGTACACCCATTTTGCTGGGACACAATTCCCTGTATCATCCATTCGGAAATGCTCCCACCTGCTGTCACCCATCCCTGCTCTGGCTTGATTTTTATCCTGATGCATTAAAACTTTAGACATTTCCCGTATCTGAGAGCTCCATGAAACATCCAGATGGTTTTCCTGGAGCTGAGCAGGGCCAGGACATCTCCTCTCTGCTGTGCCCTGAGGAGCTCTGCTGTGTCACCTCACGTGTGTCACCTGCTGTGTCTCACATCTCCTCTGGTGGAAGGTGTCCCTGCCCATGCCAGGGTTGGGATTAGATGTTCTTTAAGCTCCCTTCCAACCCCAACCGTTCCCTGATCCTGTGATTCGTCCTCCCAGGGCTGCTCAGATCCACTCCAAGTCCCTTCCCTGCCAGCACAGCCAGGTTATGGGATGGGACACGTCCCTCCCCGCAGGAGCTCAGCCGTGACCCCGGGGGGTGATTTGTCTCCTGCTGACCTGTCTGGGACCCGTCTCCTCCTGCAATCTCCTAAGTGGAAGTGACTGGGGAGTGCTGCCGGGGCCACCTCCCCATTTATCTCCATGAGAGCGGTGTCACCCCGGACAGTGATGCATGAGCCGAGTCCCCGTCCTGGGCACTGTGACACGGCCGAGCTGCGCTCCGCTGCCTCTCCCGCGAGGGCATGTCACTGCAGGGTGACATTCGCTGCTTGCTCCGGTGGGCAGCCAGGATTCCGGCGAGAAAAGCCATTGTTTGCACTTTGCTTCGAAGAAATAAAAAAAGCAGAACTCGTCCGTGGACGTGCCTGAGGTGCCAATGGCTGCTCAGAACTTTCTGCTTTGCTCCTCTCGGGTTTTCTCCAGAGTCCCTGGCGCTCCCAGCTCCCGAATGGTCTGGGGGACAGGGAAAGGCCACCACTGTCCAGCTGCCCAGGGGACACAGAGCAGCCCCACCAAAGTCAGCTCACAGCTCATGGGTCACAGCTGGGGTCTGGGGACAGATGACATCACACAGGAAATTTGGGATGGGGGGCACATGTTCCAAACCCCTGACCTGGATTTTATCCATGAAACGGAGAGAATTATTATCCTGTGCCTCAGCTAAAAAATCTGGATGATATTTGGTGCCTCTTTCCCATCCTTGAGCTCGGTAAATTATCCAAAAAACACAGAAAAACAGAATCAAGTTTTCCAGAAGATCCCCAGCTTCCACGATCCCATGATGCTAAATTACTCTTGCAGCCTTTCAGCAGGAAGGTTTCCTCTCAGTGGAGTGAGTGGTGGGATTTTGGGGCTGATCTGATCAGCAACGCCTTTCCCAAACTAAAATCCTACAGGAGGGAGGAGAGGTGCCCCTGCCCTCACTCACAGGCTCTGGTCACTTGCCACCAGCCCAAACTGCTCCCAAAGCCACCAGTTGTCCCAGTTGTTCCAGTCGTTCATCCCTCCCTCTCTCCCTCCCTCGGTCCTTCTCCCGAGGCTCTCGGCATCAAGGAAGTCAGGGGGAAGATGCAGACCGTGCATAAGGAGATGCTGAGGAAATGGGACTTCCTGGAAAAAAAGGAGTCCAGAGCAGGAGTCCAACTGCTGCTTTTCAATGGAGAGCCACGGGGAGGATGGAGCAAGACTCCCAGAGGTTCCTGCTGAGGAGTGGGACACGGAGCTCTCCTGATGGCCTGACGGGAACGTTAATTCCTGCAGCAGAAGCTGAGCCAGGGCAGGTTTAGGTTGGATACCAAGAAAAGGTTCCTCCCCCCGAGGGTGCTGGGCACTGCCCAGGCTCCCCAGGGAATGGGCACGGCCCCGAGGCTGCCAGAGCTCCGGGAGCGTTCGGACAGCGCTGCCAGGGATGCCCAGGGTGGGGTTGTTGGGGTGTGTGTGCAGGGCCGGGAACTGCACTGGATGAGCCCTGTGGGTCCCTTCCAGCTCAGGATATCCTGTGATTCTGTGATTCCAATCCCCACCCTCATTCCCGACCGCTTTGCTGCATTCGCAGGCGATGTCACAAGATGGAGCAATTGCCCCATTTGTCACTCCTGCCCGGACTCCGCCGGGCGGTCCTGGCCTGTCTTGGGGCATTTTTGTAGCCTGGGTGAGTGGGTTTTCCTTTCCCCAGGTCCCAGGTTCCTGTCCCAGGGGATACCTGAATCCAAACCAGCTCCTCGAATTCCCCCAGCGGCACCACATTCCCTGCACAGGCAAGGTGAGTGCAAAAGGTGCATTGGGACCATCCTGTGCCTCCTGCACCCACATCCCATGGCCTGTCCCATGCGCCGTGCCATCACAGGGCTCTCTGCACCCAAAAATGTCTCTGTCCACAGAACTCAGGCCTCATCAAAACTTCTGGGGATGAGCATTCCTTCGGCAGCGCAGCAGCGCTTCAGATCTTCATTCCAGGATCGCACCTGGGATGCAGAACTTCCTTGAGAACCACACAGGTCCCAGCCTGGTGTTCTGGGATGTGGCTGCACCTCGTAACTCTGCAGGAGCATCGTGGACAGAGGAAGAGTTGCCCTGTAGGTTTGATGGACCCCCTGAAGGCACCGGAGCAGGGAGGACATGGACAGGGTGATGAAGGTGGAGGGGGAAAACAGCCAGGAGGGAAGCAGGAGGATGGATTTGCCCTTGGGAAAGGTGGAGGAGCAATGGAGGACATGAGCACGGGAGTGGTTTCTTGGGGAATGAAATAAAACAGGGAAAATGCCCCTTTTCCAGAAGCGTGGCCCAGCTGAAGAAGTGGAGCAGTGCCAGGGAGGCATCTCACTGATGGTCTGGCCATGGAAAAGTGGCTCTCTGTGGCTGCTCCTGGGGACTTCCTGTCCTTGTCCCAGCCAGGACCTTCCCAAATAAACCACTGCCATCCCAAAATGATGACTCCCTTGAACTGGAGCTGTTCCACGCCTCCAGATCTCTCCTCATTGAAAACATGTTTGGAAGAGGTTGAAATGTCCAATTTTTCCACAGCCACATTTTCCTTGGGCCAGCTTTTCCTTCCTGAAGCTCTCTCTGAAGTTGATTGGCACAACAAAACGGCCTCTTTGGAGAGAGCAGCTCCAGAGGAGTCACTTGGCCTCTTGCTTCCCAAATACTTTCATAAGGATGGGAAAACAGAGAGCTTGGAGAGAAATCCTTTCCCAGCAGCTCCATCCACCAGAGGCCAGGCCAGAAAGCTCCCTTATCCCCATCCAAGCCAGCAGCTCCAGCCATGGCTGCAGGGACCCTGTGCCCCCCACTTCAAATATTTCGTGCAAGTTCAAGGCCACCCAGCGCAAAGCAAACAGGGTGAAGCCACAGCTGTACAAACATCTGGGTCTCCAGGATCCCTGGGACCTCTCAGCATGTGTGTGGCAACCAGGGGAGAAAAGCTCCAGCCTCACCCCCATCCCCACAGAGGGAGCAGCTCCAGTTCCTCTCCCATGGAGCTGCAGCAAAGCCTTGCTTTTTCGAGTAGCCTTTGTGTTCCTAAAATCATGGAATGGTTTGGGTTGGAAGAATTCTTAAAATCACCTGGTTCCAACCCCAGACCTGTGGTTTAAGTCCAGGCTCATGCCTAGATTAACCCTCTCATCAAATCCCAGACTGGTTTGGCTCGGAAGGGACCTTAAAGCCCATCCAGTTCCACCCCTGCCATGGGCAGGGACACCTCCCACTGTCCCAGGTTACTCCAGCCTGGCCTTGGACACTGCCAGGGATCCAGGGGCAGCCACAGCTCCTCTGGGCACCTTGTGCCAGGGCCTCCCCACCCTCCTAGGGAATCTCCCCCCATTTGTGAGCCCTGGGCTGCTGCCACAGCTCCGGCCCTTCTGCAGGGGTGGCTGAGGTGTCACCACCCTGGGGTAGGTGTGTGGAGAAGGTGGCAGGGTGCCATGAGCAGCATGGACACCATGGATGTGCAGGGACAGCATCCCGAAGCTGAACTTATGGGAAGAGGGACCTGGGATGGATCCATGGGAGACAGCAAGGGATGACCCCACAGGGCTTGGAAGAGACCGCTGTGAGCACTGAGCCCACTGAGTTTGTGGCTGTGCCAGGGCTGACGGGCTTGGGCAGAGATGAGGGCACAATATTTGGGGATTTTGTCCCAGAATCTGTGACCAGATCCAGAGTCAGGGAGTCTCCAGCAGAGACCAGGCCCAGGGCAGCAGGGCAGGGCAGCGTCTCATCCTCTCCCTCCATGGGTGGCTGCTGTTTGGGAGGGCACAAGAGATGAATTTCCTCATTTCCTCACCTGTGGGGTAGCAAACAAAGCTGAACTCCCCTCATGTCAAGAGCAGCATGACAAACCCCATGGACAACCCCCAAAAAGTCCCACGTCCTGGCTGGTCCTTCCCAGTCCCCCCCAGCTGCCCCAGCTGGCCTGGCTGCTCATTCCAGGCGTGTTTCTCATGGCCGTCAGAGGAATGCAAAGCCCTGGGGTGTTCAGGGAGACCAGCACCAGATCCCTTCCGAAAAGGGACAGCGGGCTGATGTCAGCGGAAGCATATTTTTATCCCGCATTCGAATGAAAAGGAAACGACCCAGAGGAAACGCATCAAAAAAATAAAAAGAAGCCTCCTGACAATGAAAACTCCGGCTTTGCTTTCAAGTTTTACTTTTCCCAGGACACTGCCTCCCTCCTGCCCTCAGCCACGAGGGACAAGAGCGAGTGAGGGAGCGAGAAGCCCCCGCACAGCCCACAAACAGGAAGCTCGGGCTATACAAAGATTGGGGCTGCGTCAGGAGCCAGAGGGGCAGGACACGAGATGTGACATCCACCTGGGCCACCCGCGCCTGCAGATGGGCACGTCACCCCTTGAAGCGATGGCTTCCCACTGCCAGAGGGAAGGGTGAGGTGGAATATTGGGAAGGAATCCCTGGCTGTGTGAGGGTAGGGAGGCCCTGGCACAGGGTGCCCAGAGAAGCTGTGGCTGCCCCTGGATCCCTGGAAGTGTCCAAGGCCAGGCTGGAGCAACCTGGGATAGTGGAAGGTGTCCCTGCCCATGGCAGAGGGTGGAACTGGATGAGCTTTAAGGTCCTTCCAACCCAAACCATTCTGGGGTTCTGTGAGCCCAACCATCCCTGCTGGAAGCCCATTCCTGCAGGATGCTGTCTGTGCCTGCAGGAATAGCAGTGCAGTGAGGTTTAAGAGAACAAACCCACCCAGCACCCAGAAACCGCTTCTCCTCTCCCCAGCCCAGCCTGGCAGGGCCAGGGGGTCTCGGCCTGCTCGGGACACTGTCCCTCCCCACTCCAGAGCTGGGCTGTCCCCAGGGAACTCAGGCTCGGAGCCTCTGCGGTGCCCTGACAGCTGACGGATGGCAGAGGAAGGAGGTTCAGCAGCCCAGCCGTGCCCCCTCGCCTTCCCCTCCCCTGAATCCATCCGTTCCCATCCAGCGGCCCGGGGAAGAGCCTTTTATTGAAACCTCTGCCAGAGAGGCTCATTAACACCGTTTAATATCCCATTTCCTGGAAGGCATGAGACTCCTGGGGACAGAAAGGGAGGGGGGAAGCAGAGAGGCAGCGATGGGGGGAGAGGTGGTACCTCCACGTGGGTCGTGCCTGGCCCCTCATGGCACCGTGGGCTGTGAGCTGGAACAGAGCACATCCCAAAAACCTCATCACTCCGCCAGACTGGCAGTGGATGTGCTGGCTTGACCCACTGCTCCCCCCTCTCCAGGTACCCAGGTGGATCCCAAAGGCAGGGCCGAGACCCAGGAGTGCCCAGTATGTCCCACAGGGCACAGAGAACTCCGGGAATTTTCCAGGTTTGAATCTCCATCCATCTACCAGCCCGAAGACACGCCCATGCCGTGTCCAGCCGGGATCTGTGTGGGGCTGAGCCCTGAGCAGCTCGGCTGGGCATCACCTCTGGCTGCAGATGGGATCTCCACACCCCAGGACCGCTCCATCCCTGCGCAGGGAGGTCACATTTGTCCTCGGGGGCTGGAACAGCCCCAGCGCCCCCCGGGTCACTTGTCCAGGGGCACCGACTGCCTCCTCTTTACTTCATTTTCCTTCCAGAGCTAAACTCCAGCCCAGAAGCTATTCCCCAGACTTGCGCAGGGGAGTTATTTTTAGGCACCGCGGGGGCCAAAAAGAGCTTGGACCCGGCCGCAGGAAAGCGGCGCTTAGGAAGGCAGGAAGGAGCAGGAGGGTGGGTACGAGGAGCCCTCCCTGCCTGCAGCCACCGCGGCTCCTTCCTCTGTCCCAAGCAGCGGCTTCCAGAAAGAGCCGCCCCGGGAAGGCGCTGCTGGCGCACGCGAGGAGCGCGGAGGGGCCCCGGGCCGGCCGGGGCAGGGCAGGGCAGGGCAGGGCAGGGCAGGGCAGGGGGGCGGTGGGAGGAGAGGAGCTCCTCGAGCTTCCCGAGCATCCCGTGAGACCCCAGCCCGGGGGATGTCCCCGCAGAGGCCACACCAGTCACTGGCTTTTGCCCCCGGCCACTGCTGGGAGCGGTGGGAGGTCGGGGCTGCAGAGGGGGAAGGGTTTGCTTGGAGAGGGGCTGGAAGGGACCAGTGGGGAGGCTGAGCTGCCCCGCTGCAGCTGGACAAGCAGGATGCCCCTAAGTTTGCCTAAGCAGCAGGCTGGAAAGGGTGTGCCAGAGGGTGCTCCCTGTCCCCTGCTCGAGGGGGCTTTGGGGGTCTCATCCTTCCCAGGTGCCCGAAAACCGCAGCCCCAGCAGCACCCGGTGCCTCTGGGATGCCCGGCCCGGGCTGCCAGGCTGGGGACGGGACTGAGAGCTCTGTTCTGCTGGTGTCCGGGGGCAGCTCCTTCACCTGGGCAACGTGAGAGATGAGGAGTAAAACAAGAAAAACTTAAAGGGGCAGATCCCAGGCTTTAAGGAAAACCCTGGGACGAAGAGGCTGCCTGATCTCAGGCTGTCACCTGCAGGTTCTCCTTATGACAGTGGGGTGATATCCCCAGTCAGGGTGGCACAGCCCCACCCCCTGGATGGCAAAGAAGGACATGCAGTGACAGGACTGGGGGGAATGTCTTTAAGATGAAGAAAGGAAGATTTATATGGGATATTGGGAAGAAATTCCTCCCTGTGAGGGTGGGGGGGCCCTGGCACAGGTGCCCAGAGAAGCTGTGGCTGCCCCTGGATCCCTGGAAGTGTCCAAGGCCAGACGGGGCTTGGAGCACCCTGGGGTAGGGGAGATGTCCCTGCCCATGGCAGGGGTGGGATAGGATGATTTTAAGGTCCCTTCTGTGAAAAATGTGGGCAGCACCTTCCCCCCTCAGCTGGTCTCTGTGGCCACAGAGCAGAGGGGACAATGAGGGGCCAGCCTGGTGCTCTGCATTCCTGACCCCACCTGCCCAGGAACATGTGTCCCGTGGGGTTTGTCTGTGTTCGAGCGGGACTTCTTCTTCCTTGCCTCATATTTTTGGGAAAGCCTGTTAGCCTCAGGTCTGGCTGCCTCCAAAACAATGTGCTGTGTGCCTGACATCTCTGGAACCTGGAGTTAGGTTTATGGAATCATGGAGTCTTTTAGGTTGGAGAAGACCTGTAGATTATCAAGTCCAGCCATTAACCCACCACTTCCACTTGTTTAGGCAATAAGACCTCCAGCTTCACCTGCAGATCAGAGTCTTCCCTGGAATAACTTTCCAGCCTCATGCTTTACCCGAGCAAACACCGAGTCTTGCTGCAGGGAAATTGTTTCTAGATTTGCACCAGTGAATTCCTTTGGTCTCATGGGTCTGAGAAAGTGCCACTTGTTTTGGGAGAAGAGGAAAAAGGGAAAAGCAGCAGGGCCAGAAGTTTGCTTCCTGAGACGCTCCCTCTCTCCCAGCCTGCCCGCAGGTATTCCCACAGCCCCTCCAGCTTTGATGGACAACTTCCTTCACGCTGAATGACACTTGGGGACCCACCAGGCTGTGTGAGGGGTTTCGAGGATGCCTGACCCAGTCTCCACCCTGCGACGGTGACAAGAATGAGCCCGTGCCCTCTCCTTCATCCACCTTCGCCCCGTCACCAAGAGGAGCCCGTGAACCCTGTCCCCTGACCTGTGGGACACGAAGGGGGGACGGCCGGACCCGCCGAGGCACCGGGGATCTCCCGGGGCTCAGGGCCACCCCCAGCACTCGCCGGCCCACATTGAAGGGCACTGGGGATGCCCCCGTCCTGCCGGTGCTCTCAAAGCCGCCTTTGTTGCGGGGCTGTCACTCGGGGCAGAGGTGTCCTGGCCTCTGGTTTCCTGGACAACGAGAGGAGGAGGAGGAGGGTGGGCTGATGGGGAGGAAGGGGAGAGGCGGCAGCAGAAAGGTCCGGACAGTGCGGGCAAAAGCAAATCCCAAAAAGTGGCTCCGAGTGGGCTCCGTGGCTTCTTTGAGGCACTGCTTGGAGGGGAGATGCCAAAGCTGAGCCCTGAATTGCTCCAAGCCCCTGCTGGGTCAATTTAACTCAGACATAAAAGAGAAGGTTTTTACCATCAGGGTGGTAAAACACTGGCACAGCTGCGCAGAGAAGCTGTGGCTGCCCCTGGATCCCTGGCAGTGTCCAAGGCCGGATTGGACGAGGCTTGGAGCACCCTGGGCTAGTGGAAGTTGACCCTGCCCATGGCAGGGGGTAAAAATGAGAAGATCTTTAAGTTGCCTTCCAACCCAAACCATTCTAGGGTTCTCCCATTCTAAGAAATGTATTTTTAGGCCAGTATTTATGGTTTGTCCCTTCGCAGCTGTGCAGTTCCACCAGATTTCAGGGGAGTTCAAAGGTGTTTTCCTGCCTCCTCCGAGGCCTGGGCTATTTATAGCTGTCAGATGTTGGCAGCCCAGCTCTCATAGACAACTGTACGGTGACGATGTGCACATGGAAATGGCTCATTCCTGGTGAGTAATTCCAGGACCAGGCAGGATCCTGTGGAGCAGCAGTCCTGGGGGGTTGTGTACGAGAGAGTCAGAAAGGAGGGGCTGGGAAGAGCAGTGAGACTCTAGGGTGAGTATGAGTAAAAAGGAGAAGACCACATTTGCCAGGGATATCTCTTACGTTTCAGAATTCTCCTCAGGGAAAACGATGCTAATCCTGCCCCATGGGCTATTTCAAGCCAGGGTGGCCTAGTTGCCATAGCTGTCCTTGCTGATTCCAGCGCTGGGGATGCTCTTATCCCTCCCTAGGTGCTCAGGAAAGGACAAATCTCACTGTGGCACAGCACTGATGCTGCTCAAAGCCCTGACTGACCCAGATGCCTCCACAATGTGTGGTGCCAATGCCCCTCAGATGCCCATATCCACCTCCCAGACTCCTAAAAGGCTTCCTCTGGCTGAGACTTGGGAAAAAGTGACCCAAAAAGTCACTTCTGACGTATCCCCAACATGAAAGTGGCAACTCAGGGCAGGGGTGGAGTCCCCATCTCCAGAGGGATTGAAAACTGCATGGATGTGACACCTGGGAACATGGTTCAGTGTGGCCTTAGCAGTGCTGAGGGAATGATTGAACTCTATGACCTGAGAGGGCTTTTCCAACCTCAGCAATTCCAGGTTTCTATGGAAAAGAACCTCCTACAGAAACCAGGACTCTTGCTTGCATTTCTGGTGCATTGTATTTCTCCGTAGAAGGTGAATATCCCACGTCGTGGGGGAGTAGAGAAGGGTGAAGCAAGAATTCCAAAGTTCCAGCCGGGGGGGGTCTTGCATCCCAATAAATCCCCGTATTTACAGAGCTGCAGGGATGGCCAAGCACCAGCGATCTCCAGATCTCCACCAGCAGGGGCTGCGTGGGGCTGTGCAGCCGGACACGCGGACGAGCTCCAGCCCATCCCCGACCTGACTGAACCCCGGGAGTTTTCCACTCCTGCGGAAAGCTCCTGCCCACCACACAGCCCTGCTGCCGAAGCACGACTATCTCCTGCATCTCCCCAAGTGCTTCCCTGCTCCAGCTGAGGGCAGGAAGAGGAGAAGGACACCACGAGCACGCAGGAACTCAGAGAGAGCTGGAAAACAGCTCTGGGGGCTGGCCAGGCTCCAGGGCAGAGGGACACATGGCCCCTGCTCAGGAACAGAGCCACAGAGACCTTCAGGGCCACGTCTGCCCTGTTTTACATCCCACTGGAGCAAAACCACTTCACCTTCCCGGTTTTTTGCATTCAACCCCCTCTCCCTTCAGCATCAGCTGCCGGCAGATGGGAGTGTGGTGGATTATTTAGGGAAAACGCCCAATAACATCACAATTACTTACCATAAAAGCCTGGTGTTTCCAATAATAGCCTAATGTTCCAGGCACCTGTCCAACAGAGCTCTCCTACCTGCCCACTGCAGGATTCGTATCCGTCACGCTCCCCAACAGGCATCTCGAGGTGCCATTGCCACGCTGCCAGGCTCTAGAAGCCCTGGGGACTGGGGCCACACCTGTGTGCAGCAGGGACAGGGGCTGCAGGACCTGTCACCCCCACAGTGCCACTCCTTGGGGTCTGCGGGGGATTGTAAACAACTGGTGGGGAAGAGGCGGTGCCAAACCAGGAATTCATCTGCAAATCAACACTGCCATCCCTGGGGGTGTCCAAGGCCAGGCTGGAAGGGGCTTGGGGCACCCTGGGGTAGTGGAAGATGTCCCTGACCACGGGGGTAGAACGAGACGGGCTTTAAGGTCCCTCCCAACCTAAACCGTGCTGGGATTCCATGACCTGCCAGGCTTTGGCTACTGCTGCAGCTCCAGGCTGGCCCATGGCAGGTGACAGCAGAGGGGCCCAGTGCGCCCAGATGCCACTCTCACCTCCTGACATGGTCACCCTGATGCTGGAATGAGGCGGAAAGGGACAAATGGCGCAGGAACAAAAGGGCTCAGAACTGTTTTTGTTGGTCAGATCCCACGAGCCCCATCAGCGACATCCGCAATGGCTTTTCCAGACCAGGCTGGGCAGCCGGATTTTGCTCAAGTGTTCCCAGGGAACAACAACAAAAAAAAGCCCGTCGTGAACATGTGTCTTGCTGCAAACAATCCAGCTGATATGAACCCGGGATTGTCCAGCAGCAAAGTTCCTCGTGGGCTTGGGAAAGAGTGGAGGAGCAGCGGAGATGGTGTAACAGGATGTGGGCATCTCATCTCGCCGGAGCAGGAGACAGCCAGAAGCGCTGGCACTCACCCAGCACTCAGCTCCAATTTGTTTGCACACAGGCTTTGCTGGAAAATTGCATCCAGCCGGCCAGTTAATAAAAATCATCCTCACAGAGCTCACCGGCAGCATTTGCTGAATGAGAGATGGATGCTAAATTATTCACTCTGCGCCATCGGAGCCGCGGCGCTGGAAGAGGGAGGAAGATTTCGTGTTGTGCTGTCAATTCTGGAGCACTTCATTCTCAGGGCTCTGAGGCTGCCATCTGCTACTAAATTCACCACGAGAAACGGGGGGGGGAAAGCAGGCAGCATTTTTAAGCACTGACTGCTCATCGTACAGCAGCTCTAGAACACATTTTCGAGCAGTCATGAGAAGGAGAAATCCAGGGGGAAGTGTGGAGTGGCAGGGATAATGTGTCACTTAGAGGATTCCACCTACACGGATGGAGGAGAAACATCCGAGGGCACAAAATGCCATCCTGCCTCTCCCATCTGCTACACCTGAGCGGTCAGGGGAGAGGGCAGACACAGCGCAACCTTCTGGATGTGTAATTTGCCTTCACAGCCAGAAATTTTCCCATTTCTCCAAGTATCCAGCTGTTTTCTTTGGCTACTGAGCTACCTCTCAACCACCTCAAATTTTCTTCCAAAAAATCAGGATTTTTTTTTTTTTTTAATTAAAATATTGGTAAGGTGGTCAGCAGGGAGGTCCTCATTCTCTTACACACTCAAAATGCTCTGAGAGGAAATTTTGGGAAACTGCTGTTGGAGACCTCCATGGCCAGGTGCTTTGGTGGAAGTGTTCCGGTGGAAGTGCATGGTGACGAGGCTCTGGATGCCTGATCTGTGTTTAGAAGCTCATCCAGCCACGCTGAGCAATTTGTTTTATCAGGAGCCAGACAGAGGAGACACAGCAGAGCCGAGTGAGGCCCTGCAGGCAGAGCTGGGGAGGGAGATAGAGCACTTTGGCTGGGCATGAAAGGCTCTGGGAGAGCAAGAGAAGAGGAGACAACAAAAATCAGACAGGAAAACAAGCTCCCCGATTTGTTCCAAGACTCTCAGCACTGAACACCAGAGATTTTGGGGGTTCAGTAAAGCTGGAGCAAAGGGCAGTGTGGGATTCCTGCGTCTCTGACATGGCCCAGACAGGAGAAGGATGAGGATGCAGCCTGTGGGTTCCCACAGAGCACCCCAACGCTGGGAAGAACCCAAACAACCCCAGGAAAGCCCATGAACTGAAAGCTTCTTCCCTTTCATGCCTTTTCCCCCCAGGCCATGTGCCTTTCCCCTCGCTAGGACTCTGGGATCAGAGCCTGGCATCGCATGCGCACCGAGAGGATGAGGGAGCTGGAAAATCAGGCTTAAGTTCATCAATCTGGGGCTTGGACTTGAAGCTCAGGAAGACAATTCCTGCAGTGTCTGCATCCTCCCCAGCCCATCCAGGCTGTGGGAAGTTGGGTTCCCACAGTGCACTGGATGTGCTCTGTGTCCCTCCCCAAAGCTCCCAGATTGGGGCTGAGGGCTCTGGGGAAGGCTACGGTGGGTCTGGTCTGGAAGACAAATGTAGGCTGTAAACCAACCTCCATCCAGCAGGGTAAAGCTCCAGAGATTCCCTTGTCCTTCACTGGATCCCTGACAGTCTCCCATTCCGCTCCTTTAGCACAGCCTGGAGCAGAGGACCCACATCACAAACATGACAAAAGTCAGGAGAGGGAAGGGCATGGGAACCAGGAAACGCCCTGATGGATAAGGACTGGCACACACACTCCCTCAGGATTCTGTCTCTTTGTGGCCCCGAAGGAAGAGCTGGAGTTTCCTGTCTGGAATGTAGCTCAGGAGCTGGCCTTTGCAATGGTTGTAAGGTGAGGAGAAAAGCTGGAAAAAACAGCTGGTTTTGGGAAGAGATGCTTAGTGTGGTCCCAAAGCCACAGCCCTCACCAGAACGTGACCCAGACACGGCGTTCCATGAGCTTTATGGCTGAAGCTGTTGATTTTCTTATCCTTGTGCACCACATTTCCCACCTGGAGCCCCTGGACACAAGAAGGACCCACCGATGGGAGGGGCAGAAGGTGGTTCCCTCCCCTCAGCACCTCGTCACGGGTGCCTTGCCCATTGGATTGACCCTTTGGACATAGAGGCTCAGGGAAAAGGCCTCTGACATGAGCTCAGATTTCCAGCTGTGTTGGGCTCTTCCACCTCTCCTTCACATCACCCTACTCTGGAGCACGGACTGCTGCTGCCTTCGTATCCCAGCCACTTTCCTGGTGGAGAAGGGGCGCTCCTGCACAGCCAGAGGTTCGCTTTCCACCGCTCTTTCTCCTCTTCCAAACGTGGCCCTTCTGCCCTTGAGGAGCTGAGGGATATTCAAAAGGAAGGCGAAACCCCATAAAATTCCAGCTGCTAGAGAGCCCATGGAGCCACTCTCCAGGTGAGGCTGTCCCACTCTCATCTTTGGGACAAACAAGAGCATTCTCCCTGTTGGTTATTCTCCATCACATCCAACTCATCCAGCTCACTTCTCTCCCTCGGAAACACGGCAGGATTTCATCCCCAGCCTTGGGGGTGTTGATTTTTAATGCCCGTGTATTTATTTTTGCCATTGCCCAGACCATTCCAGCCCCCGCTTTATCTCCAGCGCTCTTTGACCCCCGCGTGTCAGGAGTTCAATCTGGGACGTTCCACTCTTTGCCCTCACTTAATTCTTTTCGAGCTGCTCAGCCTTTGAAACCTGGTGCCATATGTCAGCCCTAAAGAGTCCTGATCAATACCGGGGGACCACGTCCCTGTGACCTCGCAACCCACCCCAAAAAGGGCAGAGGGCAGAGCCCAGCGCTGGCCATGTTTTCATTACAGGGTTTGTTGGAGGGGGAGGGAGAGCTTTTCTTTCTTGCTTTCTTTCTGCCTTTCTTTTCACTGACGTGGCCCAGCTGGGACACTCCTGACTGCCCATCCCCTCCTCTGCTTCATTTAATGATAGCGAGTGCCAGGACCACCAAAAATCAGGATAACTGATGAGGTAAATCAGAAAAATCAGGTGCACATCTTGCTGTTAGAACGGAACTGCTCCTGCCTGTCCCTTTCACACAGCTGGGATGTTTGGGGGTGTAAAGTCTCACTGCAATGGAGGGACCCACCAAAAACCCCAGAAGAGCCCTGGCAGGAGTGCTCAGGGTACCTGGTTTCTCTCCCTCAAAGCTCAACCCCTTGAGTGGCCAAGGAAGGGTCCCCAGTGAGGTGCTGCCCTGTCCTGCCCCAGGTGACAGGGAACAGTGGGGGATGCTTCAGCCCACCTTCAGCCCCGTGCCAGGGCTGTGTGAGCTGGGGTGCCTCTGGGCCCCTCGATTTGAAGACCACTCTTTTTTCAGGCCCAGACCTTCCCCATGCCATTTATGTTCTCCTTATCTCTGTTCAAAAGGTACAGCACTTGCTTTCCATCCTGGCTGCTTTCATCTTTGGAACAAGGAGAATGGATGAAAAGAGAAAAGCAGGTGGTGTCTCCTTGGGACAGAAGGGCTTTGATGGGGCTGCTCCCAAAGGGAGATTTAACCCAGCTTCACTTTGCCAGGAAGGAAAACCAGCAGTGAGGTCCAAGCCAAACCATGCCCCCGGGAATGGGCAGGGACCAGGTGTCCGCAGGATCTTCTCCATTTTCTGCTGTGGGTCCCGTCCCCATGGTCCTGGCAGAGCAATGGCAGGGACGGGGTGGCAGGGCCAGTCTGATGGTGCCAATGTCCCTGGCTGCAAGTCACCAGGACACCTCTTCCCTTGGGAGGACACGGTTTTCATGGGCAGAGACCCTTTCCCTCGGGAAGATGCTGCTTCCTGTGGGCAGAGATCTTGCCTCATGCCCGTAGCCACAGCCAGGAAAAATCTGCTCTCCAGCACAAGCCCCAGACCTCCAGAGGGTGCAGGACAGAGCGTGGCCGTGCCACAGCCAGCCCTGTGCTTGCCTGGGCCCCTGGGCTCTGAGCTCATCAGCCAAATCCCATCCAACCTCCTGACTCAGGGAATGGTCCCAGCCCCGAGGCTGCCTGAGCTCCAGGAGCTTTTGGACAATGCTCCCAGGCACAGGGTGGGATTGTTGGGGTGTCTGTGCAGGGCCAGGAGTTCAATCAATGATCCTTGTGGGTCCTTCCAACTCAGGAGATCCTGTGATTCCATGATTCCGGGATGTCCCCTTGCCCAGGTCTGCAGGGAGAAGGTGTGACCCTGGCTCAGCAGTGGAAAGGCCAGTGGGTGATCTGGGATTTGCTGCAGTTTTGACTGCTGTTGATGGGTTTGACCTCAGGGTTGTGCTGGCAGGGCTGCACACACCAGTCCTTCCACAAGTTCCTTTCTCCTCACCTTTGCTTCCACCTCTCCACAGGGACAGGGACAGGGACTGCCCAGACCAGGATCTGCAGGAGCTCAGTCCCATCAGGAATAAAAGCACTTTTGAACAGCTCTTGCAGTTTGGGGTCTTGCAGCGGTTTCTACAGGACCCTCTTTAGAGGAATTTTGGGGATTTTTGGAGTGTAGATATGCTGATGACTCACCCCTAATCCTAATGACCCAAAACCTGTGGGGTGACAGCAGCACGCCCTGGCTGTGCTCAGCATGTCTGGGGCTGGAGAACCAGGAAAACCTCCTCTTGCACTGGTCTGTGACCCAAGTGTTGCCCAAGGACAGGAGTGATGGGGCATCTCATCCTCAGCGTTCCCGGTGCTGGTGGCAAGGGCGGGAGATCCCCAGACAGAGGGCACTGCCTTGCACCATCCAATTAACCCTTCTGGCAGCTTCCATTAAAAATAAAGGGGCCTCCAGGTCCCTGCTGGAGTGGCCTATTTTGCGTGAGCATCTCCTTGGTTTTGCCTTGGCGGATGGAGTTCGGGAGGCAGTTATTTCAGGAAAGGGACGCTATAGATAACTGATCTGCCAGCCAGGTGTCATGTTCCTTCATTTATTTTCAATTACTTTGTCTCTGGAGTTCCACTGAGAATTGCCTGGTGTCAATTCATTTGGTCACCTCCGTGCCTGCCGCGCCTCTCCGGAGGCGTTCTCCGGTGTGGTGTGATCCGTCCCCAGGGGAGGCTGTTACAAAACAGCTCCGCTTCTCTTTCAGCTCCAGCTCAGCCTTCGGGCCACCCCCAGCTCTGTGACCCTACTCAGGGTCACGCCGGGGCTCTGGGAGCAGTGGTGTGAGCAGGCAGAGGAGAAGAGATGTTTGGGTGGGAGATTCCTTCTGCTCCTCGTGGTGCTCATGGTGGTGACAGTGTCCAGCCCCTCGCCTGCAAAGGTCTCCTGCAAAGCCCCTTCCCAAGTGCATCTGGCTGTCATTCCATGCAGGTGACAAGGACCTGAACCTCCTTGTCCCTTGGCTCATTGCTCTGAAGTCCATTTGCCATTTGGAATGGGTTAGAAGGGAGCTTCAAGATCATCTTGTTCTACCCCTGCCATGGGCAGGGACACCTTCCACTACCCCAGGGTGCTCCAAGCCCCATCCAACCTGGCCTTGGACGCTTCCAGGGATCCACAGCTTCTCTGGGAACCTGCTCAGGTGTCCACATGTGCACACAGTGAGCTGAACCAGGGGTGGTTGTGCCTCTACTTCTGTGGGGACTTCTCTCAGGCAGCAGAGTCAGGACGAGGGTGGGAATCCAGGACCTCCTGGTCCTTCCCTCTGTGCCCACCCTGACGCTGGCTCCCTGGAACAGAGTGGGAGCCACTGCTGAGACAGACAGAGAACAGGGACACTCCTGACAGGGGGATGCACCAATGTCACCAGATCCAGCCCTTCTGCCCCTTGTGATTAAAGATGGGCTGAACCCTTCAAATCCCAGTTCCTGTGTGTCTCTGGGAAGTCCAGACCTGTGATTTAAGTCCAGGCTCATGCCTAGGTGAACCCTCTCATTGAATCCCAGAATGGTTTGGGTTCGAAGGGACCTTAAAGCTTGGCCCATTCCACCCTCTGCCATGGGCAGGGACACCTTCCGCTAGACCAGGTTTCTCCAGCCTGGAACGCTCCCAGGGATGGGGCAGTCACAGCTTCTCCAGGAAACCTGTGCCAGGGCCTCCCCACCCTCACAGGGAAGAATTCCTACCTGATATCCCATCTTACCCCCTCTGGCAGCTTAAAGCCATTCCCCTGTGCTGTTGTTCCATGTCCTTGTAAAGAGTCCCTCTCTCCCCTCAGGGCTGACCACCTTTAAGGTGAAGTGTCTTCACTCTTGCTTTCACTTTGGGCCCTTTTTACCTGTCTGAGCTGCTCTCCAAGTGTGCTCCGAGCCATTCCTGGCGTGTCCCCACTCCCGCTGGCACCGTTAATCTGGCAGGGCTGGTGACAGGGCCTCGCTGTCAGCAGCAGGGGCAGCTCAGCGCTGATGGTGACAACAGTGGGGACCAAGAAGGGCATGATGTCATTTTCAGATCCGCTGGGAAGTTTTCAGCAGCCACAGCTGGAAAAAAACATCATTTCCCCATGAAAAAAAGGGCACATTTGCTCTGGTTTCAATGAGAAAGAAATAAATAGAAAGCCTGGGAGTGACTGTCCTTAATTGATTAGTCATTTCTGCAGATGATAATTGCACATCAAAAGACTGAGATCCTACTGTTCCATGCAAATGTCCTCATGGAGAGCAGGAAGGCACAGGGGAAGTGGATACAGGAAATAAAGCCTTTACAAGCTCCCCAGGAGGATTTGGAGCTCCACGTCAGGAAAACAGTTTTGTTCTAGATGTGCCTTGAAGAAATATCCTCAACCTCAGGCGCATCCCAGGAGCAGAACACGGAGAGGAAGGAGGCCAGGGAACACCCTGGTGAGGGGTTCTCCAGCCAGGGGAAAACATTCCTCCTTCAGACACCAGTGGAGAGCTTTGCAATGTTCTGCAGCTGCTGATCCAGGGCCTGAGACTTGGCTGGACCCCAGGGAGACCCTCAGCCCCGTGGTTTGGAGCATTGGCAGCTGCCGAGGCCAAAGTGAGGTGGCCGGAGGAAGGAGCCTGTCAGTGACCGGGCTAAAATTAGAAGATGGACCTCCCATCCCTCCTGGGTTTTGGGCAGCATCCCCAGCTTCAGATCCTTGGCCTTTCATGCACACCCTTGTGCGTGTCAGGGGTGCCCAGGCTGTCCCTGAGCCCCGGCTGCCACCCGGGCTCCGCTCCAGGCCCGCGGGAGGATCCCGCGCTCGCTCCACGGCTCCAGCGAGCTGCCAGCCCTGGTGTCTGGCAAAGGAGGCTTGTGAGCATGACTCAGTCAGCCTCCAAAAGCAGCAGCGAAAAACAAGAATCTGCTGTGAGCTGCATCTTGATTTTTAAGCCAATCTCATGATGTTTTGCAGGGCCAGAATGTGGCTGTGTGATACACCGGCAGTGCTGAAACACACAGGTGTTTTGGGTTTTTTGGGGGTGCAAATTATCCTTTTTGTACACATTGGGGTCCTGGAGACCCTCTCTCCTGCAAGGACCGAATCCTCCACATCCCCGGGGCTGCAACCACAGCACAGGTCACCCTTTTGAGGGGGTCATTTCTTGTTGGGGATATTCCAAAGGCTCTTGGCTGCCTTCAGAGCTGCCCCCTCAACCTTGTGATGCCTCCAGGGATTCCTAAACCTCACTAAGCAGCCCTGAACAGTGCTGGAGCCTCTTGTCTCTGCCCAGAGCAGCCTTGGCTTTGTGAGGCCAGAGGTGTGAGAGCAGTGAGGTGCCCACAGCCCTACACAGAGCACAGCTATGGCCAGGCAAGGAAGGGTTTCTGATGGTGGAGAAGCCATTCTGCAGATCCCTCCAGCCTGAACTCCTGTCCCGTGATCCCTACAGCCGAGGGTGACAGCAGGGAACTGGACTGAACCCTCTGCCTGGTCCCACCCAGCTCTGCACGCCCGGGTTCCTACAGGCATCACCTTCAGCACGAGTCCAACCCACCCGTGTGTAATTAATCCTCCCTCTCCTCATCACCATCACTGAGGAAGCAGCACTGAGGATCCCTGGGGGAGGCTGAATTCCCTTCTGACCCAGGGAACATCCACGGCAGCCAGGCTCGCATCCGCTCCCCTCCGGTGTCTGCGGTGCAGGGGGACGGCAGGAGCTCCTTCCCTCTTTGTAGTCAGCGCAGAGAAATCGGCACTTTCAGGGCATGAGTCATCTGACCTATTTAGCCATCTTAGGAAGAGATGAATGACTCCTTCTGAGGGCTCCTCTCTCTCTCCTGTCTAGACAGCCAAGCTCTCGACTGCAAACACCTTCCCTGGCTCTCCTGAGCCCGCCAGGCACCTTCCCGGGACACCGAGGGATGCTCTGTGCAGGCGCAGGGGTGGATCACACCTAGGCATCCTCAGGGGGATCTGAGTTTGGCCTGACTTTGCTCACTCCGGGCAAGGGAAGATTTCAACACCGAAAAGGTGGAAATGCACTTCTGGAAAACACTGTCCGTGTTTAAGGAGGATTTAGTGGAGCAGAGCTTGCTCGGGCTGTGCTGGTCCTGGGACAGGAGGGAACAGGACATTTCAGCTCTGAACAAGCTCTGTGTCAGCCA
Source organism: Callaeas wilsoni (assembly GCA_013398955.1). Lineage (NCBI taxonomy): Eukaryota > Metazoa > Chordata > Aves > Passeriformes > Callaeidae > Callaeas > Callaeas wilsoni. The sequence continues at coordinate 87,636 of VWPU01003247.1, forward strand.
AGAACAGCTGGGGTTTTATTCTGGGCTAAACCCTCTGGGTGGCTCAGAGTCCCAGCTCACCTGGGGCAGGCGCCATGGGATGCTCGAGCCTGGGGAGTCTCTCCTTGTCCTCACATGGATGCAAAACAGAAAACGAATGTGCGGTTCAAAGAATCACCCTAATCTTGGGGAAAAAAACCAATTTTTGCTGGTTTTTTGTCGTTCCTGGGACCCTCATGACTTTCTTCACACAGAAGGAAAATGTTCAAGTGAGCAAGTAACATCTTTTTCAGATTATCATGGTCTGTAGGTCACCTACCTCTGTCTCACGCTGCAGTTCAGCTCCTGAGCCCTCCTCCACAGGAGCACAGGAGACAGACCCAGAGATGCCAGGAGACTGGGTGGCATGAGGAGAGGGAAGGCTTGGGAAGGTGGCACTAGAGGCACCAATAGGGCTCTAACACAGTTAACAGAGAGCTGCACATCTGGGAATGAAAGTGGTTGGCTGTGTTCAAAAAAGAGGGACTTTGGCACTGAAAGGAGCCAATGGGTGACAAGTGGCCCGGAGCCATCTTTTGTTTGAAAAGCAGGGGAAGAGTGAGTCACAGCAGGGATTGGACTCACATCTGTGCTCCAGAGCCCTCAGGCAGATCCTGGATGCTGGGGATGAGGCATTGGAACCAATTTTGGAAAGCAGGCTCCGATACCAGTGATGCCACAGACAGGGAAAAACAGGGAAACAGCCTGGGAAAAGGGTTTATAGTGAGAGACATGGAGAGTGCGTGGTTTTAATTCAGCACAGGGATTGGGAAGGCTCTTCAGCACAAGTCTGGCTTAGGGAAACTATCCTAGGAAAGGAAGGACCCTTGCAGAGAGAGGAAACAGGTTCAGCCCAAGCCAAGATGCTGAAGCCAACAAATTAAAGAGGAATAAGGGGGTGCCACTAACCATGGGAGTGATCAGCCACCAAATCTGTGTGCAAGGACCTCGTGCTCTGGAGGTGCTGGAATAAAGCTCCACCAGCTGTGTGAGAGAAGAGCTTTCGGTGAGCAGAGCGCCCCTCAGGATGAGAATGTCTGGACTCTGTACGGGCAGGGCTTTGGGATCCACAGCTCCGTGAAGTGCACAGAGAGCAGTGGCACCGGCCTGGCCCAGGAACTGCTGGGGTGTGGCCCAAAGTCCTCCTTGTTTGGGCTAAACCCTCCTCCAAGGTGCCTTCAGCAGCTGGTGGGGAAGGAGCCAGGTCTCAGCAGCAGCTCCTCCTGCAGAAGACACCCACGGCCCTGTGGCATCACCCCCTCTCCTCGGCAGTGGGAGAGGCTTTGGGAGCATGTTGGAATCTCTGTGGAGTGACCCCAAGCACTCAGCAATTTCTTACCTAAGCCCCCCCTCTTTGCTCCTGCTCTTTCCCACGGAGCCAGTCCTTGCTCAGGGATCTGGGACAGTTGCAGCAGGGAAGCCCATACTGGATTTTGGAGGTTTGAGCATCAGAAGGCTCCCAGGGGAGATCTCATGGAGGCCAGGATGATGCCCGCAGTTCTCAGTCCCTGCCCAGCCATCCGGCACCCCAGGCAAAGCCTAAGCCATGCCCTGGCTACCACGGAGACAAGAACGAGACCACGTTCAAAATTAATATATATTTTTATTGAATAGTTGCTCTAAGTGGGCTTGTGAAGCCACCCATAGAATCACTTCTTTCACCTCAGCAGTGGTTCTGTAACAGTTATCAGCTTTGCAAGAGAAGAAAACCAAACAGAAGAGGGTGCAGTAAAATAAATAGGTTTTTTTTCCTATCTTTAAAATAAACTTTGCAAATAAATACTTTGGTTTTTTAATTTTTTTTCCCTTAAAAGGTACAAGAGTATTGTCAAAAAAAACAGCCATCAGGTTATAAACATATATTATACCTTATAGAAAGGAATTGGAATGGAGAGAGCTGGGGAGAGATCTTTACAGGCTGTACAGAAGGGCTTTGTACCCAGAAACTTGGGATGGAAGCTTTGGGATCCTGGGCCTGTCCTGTGGAGCCCAGGGTGATCTTCCAAGGAGAGCTTTGTGCTGAGGACACCAGGGGAGGAGGAGGAGGATGTGGAGCCACTGCCAGGAGAGCATCCCAGCGGAATGGGGGAAAGGGGCAAGGTGGGGACGGGCCAGGCTTGGGACTTGGGATGTCCTTGGGACAGAGGGTGTGGGACGTCCTCTCCAGGCCCAGCGCTCTGGGCTGGGATTGGTCCTGCTCATGACGAAGCCCTTTGGGTGCAGCAGAAGAGGGACCCAGCGCCGCCTCCCTCACACATTCCCTCCGCCCCAGAGGGCTGTGACCTCTTCCCATCCATCCAGAACCCCTCCTGCCTGCCATGCCCCCCAAGGAATCCCAGATTGTGTCCTGAGGGGATACGTCTGCAATGTCACCCCAAGCAGGAGAACAGATCCCAGCTCCCAGCATGACTCCAGGTGGGTTTGCAAGAGCTCCTGGTGCTCACAGAGAAATACCCCAAAGCAAACTGAGCCCCAAGAGGTCTCAGCTCAGGTTTGGGCCACCTGGATCAGTGAGCATCCCATGGGCTCCACGGGCTCCTTGGAGGAGCCAAGCCTGCTAAAGACCACAAGTGAGCTTTGGGTGGGGTGGGGGTCAGCCCTTACCACATTCCAATCACAAACATCCAGCCTTCCAGTGTCTGAACACCTCCTGGCTTTCTCCAGCCTCAGAACAGCCCAGAGACAGAGTGACAGCAGGGATGCTGGGAACAGGAGTTTAGGGCACAGCGGGCTCCTTCCCTGTGCCAATCCCACAGCAGCTCCCCTCAAGCCCGGCTCATCCCTCTCTACTACACTTCAGAGCCGTTCCTAACCTCTTATTCCAGGCTTTGGCATCTGTGGGTCAATGGCCTCCAGTCTTTGGGTTCACCCCTGGGGATGGGCAAGAGCGAACTCAGTGGGATTTTGTGGGAATCTGTGAGTCACAAAGAGCCTCCCCCTGTTCTTTGAGGCACCGATGTTTCTCAAGGTTGAGTGGACAGCAGCTGAAGGGCCTCTTTGGCCCTGCCACCAGGAGGGGGGTGGTGGGATGTGAGGGACACTCCCGCCTGGTCCCCACGACCCCTCCCCACCAGTGCTGGGATTGATTTGCCAGTGGGGAAAAAGGGGAGTGGGACCAAAGGAAGCCTTGGAGGAAGCAAAAAACATCAGAGGCTCTTGCATGGACGGAGCTTTGGACTTCCAGGTGGGAAAAGGAGGCTCTGGATGGGGAGCAGAGCAGAGGGAGCTCAGGTCCTGCTCAGCAGCTCCTGCCTCCTGCTCCTCTGGCACCTGAATCTCTTTCCCTGCCTCAATCTGCCCCCGGCCCTGCACGTTCCCTGGCAAAGGAAAGACAACAACCCAGGAACGTTCCCTCACAGCGCGGCTCCATCCCTGTGGGAGAGCAGAGGGCTCCATGTGACGTCCCAAAAGAAAACCAAAAAAGACACATCAGGACAGAGAGAAAGCCCAACTGCTGGGACAGGCAGCTGCAAACAAACACCCCGAGCAGATGGGATCTGAGTCACGGAGGGTGGGGCAGGAAAGGGGCTCCCAACCCCAACCAGAAGTGGGGCCCTCTCTGCAGGCAAACCAAACTGCCTGGCAGCCGGAGGTGGGGATGGAGCAGGATGGATCTGGTCGGAGGATGTTGGGAAAAGCCTGGGGAAAGAATCTGAGGCTGCCCACAGCCTTCCCCACCACGGATGAGCTTGGTGAACCAGAGCTTCGGGTGCTTCTCCTTTTGGTGCTTCCCAGCCTCTCCTGACTGCTGAGAGTGAGGAAGGGAAATGTGTTGAGGACCCCCAGATGGAGCGGAAGCAAGAATTCCAGGTGAAGCCTCCTGCCCCTATGAACAGGGCAGAGACCAACAGGCTGAACTCCTCCAGCCCCCACAGGTCCTGGACATGGCTTCCATGCCCGCCCTCAGTGAAAACAAAGCCCTGCTCTGGTCCAACAGTGCCCAGCCGGTGCTCTCCTCCTCTCCACTTTCTAGAATCATGGAATCGCTCCTGCTGGAAAAGCCCTCTAAGATCAATGAGTCCAGACATTAACCCAGCACTGCTGGGCCACCACTAAACCGTGTCCCCACGTGCCACACCTCCACAGCTTTTAAATCCCTCCTCTTCTGCATGTCCAGGATTTCATAAAATGTATCTCCCAGGTTTGTCATTTCATGGAGAGGAGACATTTCAGAGCCCTGGCCATGCTCCTCAGCCCTCACTAGGCTGTGGCACCATTCCTGCTAGGAAGGGAGCTTCTGCACTGACCCAGAAAAAGCCCATTAGGCAGAAGGCTCCTGGCAGTCCTGGCCTCTCCCCAGCTCCTGAAGGTAACTGTGCTGCAACAGCCGCGCCAAGCAGAGCTGGCTCTGGGGAGCTGATCCATGGGCAGCCTTCTCCTCATCCCCCAGCTCCAGCACCTGGGGGAGGTCACCCTGCGCTCGCATGACTTGGGAGGCCGTGAAAATGATGAAGCTTCACATGTTGAGTCATTCCACCATCAGGAGAGGAAGCAATGAATTGCAAAGATACAGAGGTGGTAACTAAATTTACGAGTGGGATCCGTTTAAAAAGGAGGAGGAAAAAAAATCAAAGTAGAGCAAGTTGGAAAATACTGTTCATTAGTTTTCTTTAAAAAGTTTCAATGAACTGTTTCACATTCTCATTCAAGGGAGATAGTTCCTCCAGCTCACAGGGAAAAAGGGACCTTTCCTCCCTAAAAATGCTCTCTGGTTTCTATGAAGAAGTTTAATCAGCACCAAGAGAAGAGTGAACTGAGCCTTCCAAAGGAAGGAAGTTCCTGAAGGAAGTGTCTCCCCACAACATCACTTGAAAGTAGAGAGCCAAGGAATTATTGGCATAAGGATAAATATATTTGCTATGTATTTTGTAATTGCTGCCACAGGAATGATATTAGAGGGGTTCACACACCTATAGGGCATCCTCTGAGAAGGTCATGGCCTTAAAATCCAAATGATTCCGGAGCTCAGGCTGGCCTGAGTGATGTACAATGCACAGAGAGGGCTCTGTCTCTTCCTAAAGCAAGGAGATCCCTCTGTATCCCAGAGCATCGTCCTGAGATACCCACAGATCTTTCCACATCCCCCCTCAGGCTCTGGGTGAAATCAGGGAGAGGATTTCAGCCATGCCCGTGACATCCTCCAGCACAAACTTCCCACCAGGGATGGGATTCATCCCCCCTTCCCCAGGGAACCTTGAGTTCAGTGTTTGGGTGCCATTTGAGTCAAGGGAGCCAGGCACTGCCAGCACAGGATTTAATGAATAATGCTTCCAAGCAGGATGAATCACTCCCTGGAACCACTTATCCCCACAACAGGGGGAGCTTGGATCTACCACGATTTTTAGAAAGCGAATGGATGGAAAGAGGAGTCCCACAGTGAGATTCCACTTCTGCCTCACCTCTCAGCCAGCACTGAATCCCACTCTCCCTGCAGAGCAGACCCCCCAGACAATCTGTACACCTCCCCTTCCCCCGCTCCCGACAACCTGGGAACCAAGGGTCTGGGGTTAACAATAAACTGACTGGGAAATCATCTTTTCCAGCATGTGCAAGTGCACCAGGAAGCCAAACCTTGTACCTGGCACCGTTCACAGCAGTATCATGAATATTATTAGTAATAGACCTATCCATCCTAAAGTTATATTTATATCTACAAAAATAGATCCACAGAACTCTACGGAAAGAGGCGGCTGGAGGAGGTGACGGACGGGTCCTGGGTCTTGGAGAAGCCAAGGGATGTGTTGCATATATTTCTCCAGGGGCACCGTTCCCTCCTCGCTGTGCTCACACACCTGGGAGAGGGGACAGGCAGGCAGAGCCGAGCTCCATGACACCATCCGGCCTCCAAACCCCTCCGAATGATGCCAGCAGGGTCACAGCCAGGAGCTGGCACTACACAGGGATGGGGCTGAGCCCAGGACCACCAGGAGTCCCCCAGCCACAGCAACCAGTTGGGGTTATTATCATCCCAGCAAGGAAACACGGAGCCCTGACCCGGACTGCAGTGTCCGTCTGCTCTGCAGATGGCCCAGCCCTAGGGCTTGCTCCAGCCCCATTCCCGGTTGTCCGTGGGTGGCAGAACCCCCTCAGTGAGGTGAGGACTCAAAGGAAACTTTGCAGGGAGGGAAGGTCGGGATCCCCAACTTCGATGCCCCCTCCTGCTCTCCGTGTCCTCCAGCCCAACACGGGGTGACAGAAGCCCCCGTTGGGGAGTCCCTGGAGCGGTGGCTGCCCACAGTTGGCTTTGCCATATTTTTTTTTAAAGTGAATTCAGTGCTGGTGGAAGGTACCAAATCGGGGTTTGAGCATGGAGCCAGTGCCTGTGGCATCTGCTGGGTGATGGGATGGAGCCAGGCGGCAGCTCCCACCTCAGGCAGCCCTCCAAGGCCTGGAGAAATGAATGGCAATTTCCAAGCAGCTCCTTGTTCTCAACCAAATCCCAGAGGGGACCTTTCCCTTGCTGCAGTCGGGCAGGAGCGAGTGGGCTGGGCTGCCTCCGATAGCTCCTTCCCCTGCCAGAAGGTTTCTAAAGCTTCCCACACCTTCTCTTCCTCTTTGAGACAGAAAAACACGGTGCCACCTCATTTTGGAGCTCGCTTGCTTCTCCTGGCGGCTTCCAAGCCTGGAGGGAAGCCACTGCCACTGGTGAGACTCCTTGGCACCCCAGCCCCTTGGGGAAAGGGACCTATGGCCACCTGAGGGGAGAAGGGCCACCCACAGAAAGTGCTGGAGAGGGAGAAAGACTAGGAGGAGGAGGTCTGGCTCCTGAGGGGCTCTCGCACAGGGATGCACTGACCTGTCTCCTCCTCCCATGGAAAAGGACCACACTCTGGGGCAGCTCCTAAAACTGTGGAGAGCAGAGTCCTGAGGAGCCTCAGGTCACCCTTGCCATGGGGCCAGAGCCCCAAGGACCCTCTGGGTCACCTTTCCCTGTGGGATACAGCCAGGGAGGGCACCCTCAGCTCGCTCTGCCTCTCCTGTCCCTCTCCCGCGTGTGCAAAACCACTGTTATCCCCCAGCTCGGCGCCAGCTCCCCCGGCCACCCAGCCAGGGTGTCTCAAGGCCTGAGGGACCCCCAGGTCACCCGTCTCAATCCAGGAAGGTGATGGTGGGGAGGGTGGGGCACTGCAGAGCGGAGGGAGCCGAGGGAGGAGGTTGGAGAGGAGAGAAGAGGAGGAGGTGGAGGAAGAGGAGCAAAGCCCGCTTCTCCTCCTCAGGAGGGTCATACCGGCTTGTCCAGCGTTTTGGGGAAGGGCGTGCCGCTGGAGGAGATCTTTCTGCAGACTGTGTTGGTGTGGCTCTGGCAGCGGCAGCCGGGGCGTTTCAGGCCGTCATAACCCCGCTGGCAAAGTTTGAGGCACCCCAGGGTGGGAAAGTAGCAGCAGAGGCAGGGCATGAGGAGGGACAGGACGCTCATGGCAGCCCAGCGGGCGCAGCAGGAGCCCGGCCCGCAGGAGCAGGGGTCGTCGGCGCAGGTGTCCTCGTCGTCGGTGGAGCAGTGGTAGAAGAGCCCCTTGACGCAGCAGAGGCAGGTCCCGTAGTCGAGGAGGCTCTCGGCGGAGCAGAGGCAGCGCTGGTTGCAGAGCCAGCAGGAGGGCAGGCTGCGGGCGGCCGTGCACCGCGCGCAGCGGCAGCGCCCGCACGCCTCGCACAGCAGCAGGTGCCCGTGCGCCGGGGGCTGCTCCGCGCCCCCCTTCCGCGGAGACTCCTCCGCCTTCAGCTCGCCGCCGCGGGGCTGCGTCCGGACCAGCGACTGCCCGGAGTGCGACGGCGTCAGGCTGCTCAGCAGGCGCTGGTCGGAGGCCGTGGTGCTCTGGGACACCGAGCTGGCCGTGCTCGAGTGGCTCAGGAGCGGCTGCAAAGGTGGCATCTGGTGCTGTTGGCTGTGGCTGCGGTGCAGGTCCTGGAAGGTGGAAGACGCCAGGCGGTCCTGGGACCACTCCTGCTTGTGCGGGGGCTGGGACAGCGAGGGGTTGGAGCGGGCTTGCTGGAAGCACGCCGCCGGTCTCTCCACGTAGTTGTTGCTGGCACGGATGGAGCGGATTTGGTCGATGGACAGGACCTGCTGGAAGTCCTCGGCGGGTGGGTCCATGGTCTCGTCACAGCTGAGTTCAGCCACGCTGGAAGAGAGCTGCATTTCCAGGAGCCGGGACAACCTGCGGCATCAGGGCACATCTAAAAATCCTAAAGGATGGGGCAGGAAGAGAGAAAATATTCCTGTTACGTGATCCATCCATCCAAATCATTGAATTGTGGACTGGTTTGGGATGGAAGGGACCTTAAAGTTCGTCTCATTCCAGCCCCCTGCCATGGGCAGGGACACCTTCCACTAGACCAAAGCAGGACACAAAGGCTGGCTGGAGAACTCCAAATGAAAGGATTTCCAACAATCAGACCCGGAGTGGTTCTGCGCCTGGGAATACTTAGGCTGGACACATCCCAAGGGAAGGGCTGTCGGATCTGCCCCTCGACCCCGGCGGGCACAGCCTCTCTCTGTGCTTTTGAGCCTCTCATGTCCTTCCAGAGGATTTCCCACCCTCACCAGCACCTCCTTCTCCTTCCCCAGGGACACGTGCTGGCCCTCTCCAGAGGAGGGGAAATGGGAAGCGGTGACTTATCCAGAGGCACGACAGAGCTGGGAACAGCGTCTCCCTCAGAGCAGGGGGCTCTCTCTGCTTTGGGGGTTCCCAGCACACCCTGAGCAGCCTCCTGCTCCCATTCCCTGCACGCACTGGGAGCACTGGGATGGGGAATCTGAATACAGTTAACTTTAGGCAGCAGCAGTGACAAATCAGAATCACAGAATTTTTAAGGTTGGAAAAACCCTCTAAGATCAGCAACCCCAACCATCAACCCAGCACCACCACCACCACGTTCACCACTAAACCGTCTCCTCAAGTGCCACATCTACATTTTTTTTAACACTTCCAGGGATGAAATTGCAACTAATGAGCCCCATATTTGGCCAAGGACAAGACTATCCCACAGACTCTGAGTCCTGGTGGACTGCAGCATCCCCTTATCCCACTCACAGCCCAGGAGCCAATTTACCCTCCTCGGGAGCAGTGGGAAGGGCAGGTTTCCCTTCAAACCTGGCACAGACACGAGAGAAGGCAGCCTTGGCACAGGCAAGCTCCGTCATGCCCCTCACACCACCCCGCTGTGCCCTTTGCCATTGTTTTCAGGAAATGGCACTTCCCGGGTGGCAGTGCTGGCAGCAGAGCCTGCCGTGCCCAGAAATGTCAGCAGCACTGAGGGACGTGGGATGGGGCAGGGAGGACGCCCTGTCCCACCACTCCCTTCCCTGGCAAGCTTGACCCTATGGCACCAGCTCCAGCTCCAAACCCTCGTCTGCCAGACCCCGTCAGAGAGAACCCTCGGTGGGACTGGGAGAGGGAGGGAGCAGAGGGCACTGGGAGCCACGGGACAGCTCTCGGCCTTGGCAGTGAGGGAGACACAAAGCTCCCGCTCCCACCTACACATGGAGCTGCCCAGGAGTGCCCAGAGGACGGACATCATTCACTGCGTGCCAGAGGCCAGCCACGAGCTTCCCCCCAGCGCTTCCAGCCCAGATTTCCATACGGGATACGTGCTTCCCGTGCACAGCCAGCTTCCCCGGGACAGAGCCGTTCTCCTCTGGCAGATCACATGAGGGATCCCTCAGTGACACGGATATTGTCGCGGTGCCCGGGCCCGCAGGAAGATGCCGTTCCAGGAGGAAGCTCCCTCCGGCCTTGCCCACGCTCAGCAGGACGGGGCAGCTGCCGCTTTCAAGTAGGTGAAGGGGCCACAGGTAGAATCTGCTCATGCAGCAGAGAGAGGCAGAGGGAAGATTGATTTTCATTAGCTAGGCTGACCTTGAGGAGCAGGAAAAAGCAAAGGCAACTTACTTTGACTGTTCAAGCAAGATCTCGTCTCTCCCATCCCCCTCTCCGGAAAGAAAAGGCAACTGATCTGCTCAGATTTGGGGTTTTCCCCCTCCATGCAATTCCCCATCCAGGGAGATGCAGACAGTGAGGAGTCGCTCACCCAGGACACCCACAAGTGATTTGGGTACCCTTTTCTTTCACAGCGATACCAAGGGGAATTAGGAGGGCGCAGCTGACTCAGGGAAGGTTTGTGAGCACCCTGCCGGGATGGGTCACCTGCTGCCACCGAACTCCTCACCTGGGAGGGTGTTACTAAAGAACAGGCTGGGGACCTGAAGCCCCAGCGCCCCCCTGAAGAGGGATGACCCATCTCAGACTGCAGCTGGGACTGTGCAGAGGGGAGCAGGGAGCAGCCTCGGTGCATTCCCACATCCCTCATGACCCAGATCCTGTCGGGGTGGGATCATTCAGGGGACGATGCTGGTTCCACCCTGGAGCAGTTGCTCACACCCAGGTGTCCATCCCCGCTCACCTGGGCTCAATACTTGGGCACACAGGCTTGGCCAGTGAGATGATCCCTGTGAGGGTCCTGGGAGGCTTGAACCACGGGGAGCCCCAAAGGGAGAGACCCCGCAGAGGGTTGTGCTGCCATGGAGCCGATGGAGCTAGGAGATAAAGGACGGCCAAAGGGCTGGCCCAGTACAGGTAACCCCAATCCTCTGAACACCTGGAGCTCAGGAGGCACGAGGAGACCCCTGAGCTGGGCTGAGGTGTGAGGGACATGATGAGGAAGAACCAAGCCCTGGAGACATGGACAGAAAGGAGCTGTGCCAGACACTCCAGATCTGGGGGCAGGGCTCAGCCAGAGCTTCTCGGGAAAGACAGATTTTGGGAGCACTCCCAGCACTGGGCCAGGGCCGAAATGCCCCCAGAGCTGTGATTCCCAGGTGCAGGGATCAGGCAAGGACCTGGGCTCATTGGCTGGGGGGAGGCAAATGTCCCTGTGGGAACCAAGGGGAGCTGAACAGAACATCTGTGGGTCCTCCAGAGGGATCGAATGACCAGAGCTGGGATGCCACTTCTTCCTCCTCCCTCACCCCCGATAGCCCAGTGCCCCCCATCCCCGCCCAGCCCTTCCTGCTCCAGCCTGATTCCAGGGCGGCACTCAGTCCATATCCCAGCCCCACTAAGCTGAGCATCCCTGGGGCTCTGCTGCACCCCTCCCTGCCTACCTGCCCGGCTGGGGGGCCCGGGGCAGCCTCCCCCCAGCCTCCTCCGCCTCTCACCCTGCCTGCCAGGCAGGCATGCCAGCCCCGGAAACCGGGCCAGCTTTATGGCCACCACCAGCCCCAAACATATAAAGTTCGTGTGATAATGGACCAGAGGAGGGATCGTAAAAGCAAATGATTTACAGGCTGGAGGTGGCTGCGAGCCGGGGGCAAGCGGCTCAGGGCCCCAGGTGGTAGAAAATGGACCCCCTCGCCCTGTCTGGGTGCTGCGGGGTGGAGCGGGGTGCTGGGGGGAGACCGAGCCCCCAGCCCCATTCAGTGCGCAGCCCACGCGGGGCTCGCATCCGGCGCAGTCCCGCAGCCCCTCCACGCTCACACAGCCTCCGCGTCCCCGGGACCCCCGGGCACCTCCGCGCCTGCAGCCCGCTCGTGTGCGGGACAACCCACGCGTGACTCGGACCCACACGCGGCCCCAGCTCCACCACGAGCACCCTACGCGTGTGCAGGACCCCAACCCCCACCGCACGGAACTGCAGCTTCCTTGCACAGCCCGTGCGCATCCAGGGACCCGCGTCCCTTCAGGAACAGCCCACGCGTGCCCAGTACCCCCATCCCCGCTGCTCACGCGTGCCCAGGACCCCCGCCCGCTCGGCCCACGCGTGTCCCCCCGCCGCGCACCCCACCCGCGTTCCCCCCGCCGCGTTCCGCCGCCGTCCCGCAGCCCACGCGTGTCCGCGCCGAGCGGACTCACCCCGCAGCCGCCGCCGCCGCCGGTCCATCC